>CM036620.1:20478859-20586359 GCA_020746105.1 Trogon surrucura
CAAGTGTCAGTAATACAAACTGACTCAACTGTATTTGAAGGCAGGCAGTGAGTCTCCTGTTCAGTGCATGTCTCTGAGCAACCCCGGCTGACCTGAACTCTCATTATGATGTTTCCCTTTTTTCTAAGTAGCAAGAGAACGAGTATTACCAAGTGGGCTTTGTGTCACCTCCATAGAAAGGACTACTATAACCACAGAGTCTGATGCTGTTTCACTCTAAGATTATCGACAAGAACTCTATGCTGCTAGGTAATGAATGCACTCTTAAAGACTTAGACAACAGTATACGCATTCATGAACATATGGGAATTCTTCAAGATATATAGACCTACTCTTTGAGAATTAACATACTGTAAGGCCTCATCAAGGGGGTTATGATTAAATAATGACAAAATAAAACCCCAAACAACTGGCCAACCCCCAAACTCTCACCAACAGAAGGGATTTGGTACAAAGGAGCAGATCCTCTGTAAGGATGGCTTTGACTTTCTGCATGTCCTAGGGTCTGCACTGGAGACCACTTAGGTGTTTTGATTTAGGCAGAGCATGTCTAGTTCCCATACAGAAAGTAGAAACACTGAGGACAATTTACTGGAAAATGTATTTTCTTTGATTTACCATACAAAATTGATTACATAGGGCAATGATAAAATGGCTGAAGTGTTGTCTTGCTGTTCTCAAAAGAAAGTTTGTTCATTATGTCAGGAGATGTATTGGGTCAGGCTGAGATGGAGTCAATCTTTCCACAGCAGCTCTGTCGGTGCTGTGTTCTTGTAGTGGTAGCTAGAAGGGTGTTGATAGCACCCCAGTGTTTTGGCTACTACTGAGCAGTGCTCACACAGCACCAAGGCTGTGGTTTTCCAATGTTCCCCCAACAGTAGGCTGGGGGTGGGCAACATCTTGGGAGGGGGTACAGCTGGGCCAGCTGACCCAGACTGATCAAAGGGGTATTCCTTACCATATGACAAAGTGGCCGGACATCACCCACTGATGGGAAGTAGAGAATAATCTTTGTTTTGCTCTGCTTCTGCATGCAGTCTTTGCTATTGGTATATTAAACTGCTTTATATTAACCCATGGGCCTCTCGTTACATCTTCCCTCTCCCCTGTCCAACTAAAAAAAAGGGGAGTGACAGAGCGGCTCTGGTGAGCTGCTGGCCTCCAGCCAGGGCCAAACCACTACAGATTATCTATAGAACTTAAAAAATATGGGGGATTAAAAATAAGAAATTACTTTGTAAAAGCAGAACTCACTACTTGAAAAACAAGGAAGTATTATATGTCTATTTGTTATTGTCCAAAGTTTAAGGAGGTACTTAGGCTTTCATATGAAGTAATTCTTGGATCTCTTGAAGTAATTCTTGGATCTCTCTGTCAGGGACTAAGCAAATGTCTCCAACAGTCTGGGTTTTCTCTGAACCCAAACAAGCCAGAGCCGCCTGCCTGGCTCCCGTCTGTGTTGGTGCGGGGGTGACTCCGCGCTTTGCTCAGCCCCTGCCCCAGCCCCGCACCAGTGGAGCTGTGGGGGCGGGTGGGGCTTGAAGCTGTGGCTGCAGGAAGCCAGGAGAGGAAGGGGTAACACCCTCCTCAGAAGCCGCCACCAGCCCCCAGACCGGTTCCAGGTAATTTTCCACAAAGCCTATGTGGTGGGAACCTGGCTGAACGTGTAGCTCACCCCGGGCAGTTGGGGGTTTTCGCCCACCACTCGGAGATGGCCGCATATGCCCTGGTCGTCGCTGGATCCAAGGGTGGGGTCTTTCCTTTTTCTGTCGCTTTCCTTCTCTCTCTTTCTAGCTTTAACAAAAGGCTAGCTATGGCAAGGCCGGTTTGTTTTGCTTGCTAATAGCTCCTTTTTGTGAGGCGTGTTGATTGCATTAAGTGGATGACTGAAATCGTTGTTAGGTGATTGACAACTGAAACTGGCGTTCGGATCTTTGGTGTGAGTCACCTTAATCCTGGCCTGGGAATCGGGGAACCTGAGTTGAGTCACGTCATGAACCTCGGAACGTGACACTCTCCTCTCTGTCCTTCTACATGTATGAGAGTTAAGTTTCTCCAATTTCAAAACATTTTAAGTTTTTCAGCCATGTCCAGTGTTTTAATTAAATCCTGCATGGCATATTTTCCAGCACCGCAATTTCCTACTAGCAGAAATTGATTTAAAATAATCTCTATAAAAGGAAGACAGCAAAATCTGCTAAACAATACATTGAGCAATCCCACACACACATAGTAAATCCCGTCTTCCAAATTTGCTCCCAGTTCTTTTACTTTTCACTTCCATTTGCTTTTTCAAGAAAGCCTAAAACTAGCTTTCTCTTGTGATTGAACTTAAATTGTCTGAGCGCAGACATTCACCAAGCCATCATGTGAACACAAAATGTGCAGGTCTGAGAAACATGCTGTGGGTAGAGTGGAGGATAGGTACAAGAGAGGGATAAATAAAACTTGAAGAGAAACCCCCAGACGTTAAGTAAAAACCAAATGTGTTGCTGCAGTATAAACAAACATTTTCACCAACCAAGGCTTACATGCAGCTTTCTTTGTGGCAGGAAATGAGGAATAGAGTTTGCACCAAAACACCTGTCTGCTCATCTCAAAAGTTCTTGGAGATTTGGAATCAGAGAATGGCATGAAAATGAAACTACCAGTTATGTGCTAGATTGTGTATAGTCAATGTACCAAATAAGAGACAGTTGAAGCAAAGTGAGATGGCAGAGAACATAGAGCAAAATGTGTTTTTCATAAACCATTACTTGAATCATTTAAAATTATTTTTGTAGAATCATAGGATGAGTTCGACTAGATGTATACAAAAGATAAATTATTTACTAATCTATTAACAGGAAAACAGGCTAAACATCAGTAAAAATGTTTAATGGAAATAACTTAACCAGGAAAGATTCCTTTGATCTACATAGCAAAAGGCTTGTTTAAATGCATCAGTGAATGCAAGGAGAATGTCCTGCATAATGTAATCCATTACCGAAGCTCAGGATTCATGTTGGTCAGAAACATGCATTCAGTGTTCTTGAACCATCAAGTGCCTATTCTTTACATTTGTTATAATACCAATTCAATGTAAATGTTCCTGAATACTTCAAATGCATCAGGTCATGTACTACATGGTTTATGCTGCATTCATTATGTACTGAAAATTAGCCATATTCTTCAGCTATGCGAAGTAATTCTCCTGAAGCTCTTAAGAATACTGTGGACTTGAGATTGTAAAGAAAACTATATGTCAGGCCTGCACCTATGAAAAGCTGTAACCGTTCCCTTGAAGATTTTTCTTGACTAGAAAGAGTGATTGCTAGTCAAACCCAATCTTAACACAATCTTCTTCCTAAAGTAAGCAAGTAAATCTGTCCGCTCAAATCCGACTTCACCTGCACTCATGAAACATGTTCAGGATGTAATCAAAACAGATGTTACACTGAATTTCCACTTTGAAAAGATTCAGTTCAAACAGCATGTCTTAGATAGACTGTGCTAAAGATAACCTGACTAGTTATCTTCAAGAAACAACAACCCCTGCTCTTTTATCAGATATTATCTAGCCTAAAAAAAAATTTCTGAAACTTTTATGAGATACTGGTGCAAGTTTGGACAAAATTTGCAGGCAATCACTGAAGTTTAAGACCAATATCTATCTGCTGCCTAACTTTTTATTTTATGACAACAGGCTAAAGCCAATTCAGAAATACAGTGTCTTTAGGCTTCCCCAGATACTAATTTAGTATGCACTGTTTATGTTTCTTAGTATTACGATACTAAAAGACTGGAATTTTCATTTGCTTAATTTCTGTTAATTTTTTCTTCTTCACTAATTAAATTATTAGCATACATTTTACAATCTAGAGAGAGTTTGAAGTTATACAAGATAAGCTAATAAGTATAAAAGGTCTTTCCTAGGACTAGCTAAAGGGGGATACGTTGATTTACATTTAACGGGCACTTCAAAAACCTGAAACAATAAACTCTTCCATATCAGGTATTCTGCAGTGTTTACAACAACTGGACACTCTTAACCACATCAAACTTTATATATATTAAAATGGCTAGCTTGGGTTCACCTAATTTTTTTTTTTAAAAAAAAATCTGCATCAGGATGGTAGATACATCTTTATGGGTAGTGATCGCTGAAACTTCTCTGCCTGTTGGTTGAAGAATAAAACACACTTGCCCCTCTCAGGCAGTTCAGTCTGAGATTGTTTTTCACATGCTACCTGTCATATATATAAATATATATATAAATACTTCAGAGTATTTTCTGAATGTGTTTTGTATGGATTTTTCCTGTCTTGAAGCAAAATGAGAGAAAAGACCTTCTATCTCTTACCACAGCATCTGCAGTCCGACTTAGGGAAAAAACCTTTATCACATATCTTCTTTGCCACACATGGCCACTTCATTGCAACATCAAAATTTAAGTGCAGACTTTTGCATGCTGGTAGCAGTACACCTCCCCACCACATCCTAAGTCACATACCATATGCTTCATGCTTGTTCTTCATATTTATGTATTTGCACCCATGCACTTATAGACTAAACAACTGGTTTTTGGTGAAAGTGCCAGGCAGTAATGGTTTGAAATAGTCCACTGCAAGAACAACCTGCCATCACCACTGTGATTGCCTGATTTTATTCATGCTCATCAGAAAGATCCTCCTGAGGATGTCCTAACTATGCCTCAACTTTAATGTTCTGATCCTTCCGGTAATTTGCCTTATATGTAAATTTTTATTAAGACACAGATACTTCCTGATGGGTCTGCTCAGCCGTGGATGAGCTATAGCTCAAGAGCCCTTTTGTTAAGGGATTGAACTGTGCCAAACAGTGTTTATAGAGCAAAGATTTCTAGCCTTTTGTAGTCTCCTTATGTCTTACTTTCCTTAAGGCTCTACTTACTTCCCCATCAAGAAAAAAATATTTTCAGAGAAAATTATTGAAGACAAAGGATTGGCAGCTGCAGAGCTTCAGAGCTCTCTGCAGAATCCAGCTGTGCAGGTAGCTGCATTGCAGGCATCACCTTTCACATCTCCTACTGTGTATCTGATCTTTCAAACCAGAAGATCTGTGTCTGAGTGGGAGAAGATGGAGAAAGCTGGTTCATTTTTCATCAGCATTTACTCCTTTAGCTTTAAGTGTTGTCGGATATGAATGCATAACACTATGCTCATCTATTCTGGAAAAGCATGACACTTTGCAAGCCACTGACAACATTTGGCTTTTGTTTATTAAACTGAATTTGTCAAATTCGTGTCTGTGATCGGAAGGATAAAATTTTAACATTTTGTCAATGCTCTCATAGTCCTTGGCATTATTATATGGGGTATTTTTGTGTATACTCTACATTACAGATAAATGTGTCTGTGCTGATTTTTTCCCTAGAGATTGGAAGAACAATTCCTGAAAACCGTTGGTTTAAAAACAAAGAAAATACTGCAGCTGAATCTAGTCTGCAGAACTAACTCCTTTTTCAGGGATGCTTCAGTCATGTCCATGCCTCAGGTTCATACTAAAGAGATAATTAATATAGTCAAATATTTTAGATAAACAAATTATTTTGTTTGCTTGTGAAGAATAAGGCTTTGTTTTCAGAGGAAAAAGAATTAATTGCCTTTTTTAGAACTTCAGCAAGAGCAAGCAGGCGTTTTTATATATACTTCCCAAGTGCTGTACTTTAGGAAGATTTCTTTCCTAAGGGAAAGGCTTTTTGCATAGTAAGGGGAAACAGAATATGAAATGCTTCATCTACTGGTATTAGCCAAAGAAAGTGCAGTAGAAAAAAAATAGTTCAAACACTGCTGATCATATTATATTTGAAAGCATTTTTATGAAGTATGCAGTGCAAATGTAGTGGTACAGTAATGAAGAATGATTAGCCATACCTTTCTCGGTTTTTTTCCCCCTACATTAGAAGCAGTGTTTATCAATGTTTGTCAATGATTTTATCAATGAGTTTATCAATGATTTATTTTTTTTCAAGTAAACCCTGAATGATGTTTATTGATTTCATTATTTGAAACGTTGTCTTTTAGCTTACATAAGTAAGACTTATCTAAAAATCAGTCAAGTGAACAAGAAAGAATGACAACATGATTTTTTTTTAGACTCTACCAGACGAAAGTGATTGAGTATATGGAAATTACCACTATATTTCTGCCTTTGTTCCACAATCAGCTTAAGCATGCCTAGTCTAGTCTTTTTTCTCCTTTTGTAATTGTTTATATATATATATAATTATGCAATTCACTCCCAGAATTTAGCATTAACACAAATCCCAAGTCACAACTTACCTTGGCTTCTCCATGAAAACTATTTTATTATCCAAAGTGTAAATATTAATTTACCACATCAATATCTTCCTGTTAGCGATAAAATATGTATACATCAATTGATCTCTCTTTTATGGTGCTAATATTTCTCATATCAATTTACATGCACCAAGAAAAATGTAAATCCAGTATGATCATGTTTCATTAAAGAGTTTGAAGCTTCGTGGTAGTCCCTGAAGTCCACTTTTTAATTGAACACCACTAAAACCACATTGAGTTAAAACATGAAAGCCTTCCTTGTCTATAACTTCTACATATATTAAAATATTTGTATATTCAAAGCACAATATGCTTCCTCAGAAAAAAAATCAAAAAAGATTAATCAAATGAGAAAGAAGGATCATACTAAGTGATGTGACTGGCCTGAGGTAGTTGAGACTGCAATTTCAAAACTTTTAGCACCTGCAATGTCTAAAAAGCATAAGACAAAACCTTATAATGATAAACCTTAAAGGAATCTCGTATTCCTTTAAAATGTCAAAATTATGTCTGTTGATTGTTAGATGTTTACCTTATGAGAGATGACAATCAAATATCTGAAGAGCATTTCTGTTCTTAGTTATGCTTTTAGAAAAACTGTTCTTACACATGAACTAGAAGCTTTGTCATTAGCTTCAGAGAATACAAGATTAAGCCATTAAACATTGTTGTATTTTATTTCCAGCATCCCCTTTCTCTTTAATCCTGCAATACCCAAGTTATTCATAGATGTTGGATAATTAATATAAAGTGGCCACAAGATGTTTTAAAAGATTTATTACAGCATCTATTCTAAGCACATACTTTTCATTATCTCTCAATACCTAAAGATTCTGGCCTATATTCTCTTAAAAACTGTTGGAGATTAGTCTACCAATTTTTTGCTGAAACTGGTCTAAAATCATGCACAATGGAAGATTTGCAGCTAGGGGGTTTACATTTTATGCTCACACCCAACGTGCAAGAGCATCAGCAATCTGAAGCACACCAAAATACTGGTGATAAAATGCCAAACTCTCAACAACCTTTCTCTCACACACTTAAGTGCATTAAGTGCAAGTGCGTTGCATTTCATCCCGTCATAGAATTTTATCCCCTGTCACCCAAGCTCACTGCTCTCAGATGTGAGCTGACCTCCCCATTCTGCAAATCACTAACTTGCATTTAGCTCCCAAGTCTGTTACTGCTGTCTTAAATCCAGGGAAGGATTTGTGTGCAGGAGAGTTTGTCCAATAAAAACATGTTACTGCTATGCACAGTCTCACATGTCATTAACCTGCAATACTGCTTCTACTGCAGGTATGATTTTTATGGTTCTGCTAGCAATCTAGTACTAATTTCTTTAACTTCCTGTACAGAAGCATTGTCCTACCTATTACGTTTGTCACTCAGCAGTGTTTACTTTAAGAAATTTCAGTGTCCATTGACGAGACAGCCACTAGAAATTTTCAGCAGGACTTTCCTGGCAGGTTTGCACTGGAATAATGTAAAGATGTGTATAAATCATCCAGTCAGCTCTAAGTGATTTCATTTAGAGCTGATGAGCCAAGAGAAGAGGTTAAAAGTTACAGGAAGCAACATTCAGACTCTCTGATCTGGGTTAATAAAGACACTTTGGTAGAAATCCCTACCTACATAGGGGATATTTTCTTGTATCTGATATAAATATCTGATAAAAAGAACATTATGTCCACTGAAAAAGAAATCTGATTGCACTACAGAAAACTTCTCCTCCCAGTCACCTGTGTCTATCTACATGTGTCTGTTGTCAGTCAGGACTAATCTCTGGGGCAAATGTTTTCTAGTTTTATGGAATGTTTATCTCAGTATTAACACAAGGTAGCCAATAAGAATGGTTGGGAAACTGTTTTTTTAATCTGAAACATAACTATATTTAGAACTTACAATAATCCCAGATCAGAAATTTCTAGGATTTTTTTTTTTTTTTATATCTAAAAATATTTCATATTCTAAGACATTTAGTTTTTTTTTTAACTGGAGATATTTATTGGTCGCATTTTTTTAGCGCTCAACCACAGAAATCTGGTCAGCCAGTATAACTGACTGCCAAGAAATTCGTCTAATGCTGTGTTCTTTTAGAATTCAGGGGGTTTTTTTGCCTTTAGCCAGAGCTGAACTTTTTTGACTTCAAATACCTTGGTAAGTTCCCAGTGCTTTTAGTTAATGCAATCAGTAGTTTTTAGCCTTGGAGACACTTTTGGCTTTGCAGATTATGATCTAAAGTATCCAGGAAAGGGGAAGACAACTGACAGCTATAATTATGAGACTGACCTCCTGTAGGCTTCTTTATTAGACATTTCCCAGAAGCAAGAGGAAAAATAATAGGTGAGCTGTTCACATAGTGAAAATGCTTCATCAGCATCTGTCAGATAACATGTGGAAAGATAAATGTTTTCTTTTGTAAAGATTGGCCATCTTCCAAGCAAATGATTCCACCACCAGTCTGCTGTTGCCCAAAACATATATTCCATTGATCAGAGTTAATGAAAAGCACAGCATATATCAGAGTTGAATACTATATGGAAAAAAATATGCCAACCTATTCTAAAAATCAAACTTGATCTTAAGCCCAAATCTATGAGGGTTGTTTTACAGATGTTCTGGTGAGCTGTTTCTTAGCAGCTGCTGATGAAATTGAAATAATTCACAGAGTGGTTTTGGGCTGAATTCTTTGGAGCACAGCTGTCCTTTGGGGTGGCTTTCATATGGCATGGCAGAGATGGGAACTACGCTCAAGCCTTGTCCTGATAGATTTGTTGCTTGGCAGAGTCCTCTCTGAGGTGTTTCCTGAAGCACTCACCCCACATTTAGGCACCTACTGCCTTCTGGAACCTAAAGCCTCCCAGTAAACATCCAGGCTTCATATATAATGTATGGACCAACTAAGAATGAGATATACAAGACTGGCAGACAGCTATGCCAAGAGCAAATGTTAAAAGGAAACTAAGGACGTATTTTAAACTACTTTTTTTCCCCTTGTGACTTGAAACATGACTTTGCACTTCATCTGTACGCAGCTGGGGTATGATTACCACTTCGGCCAACAAATGTGCACAGCTTAACAGATCTCTATAGTTCTGAATTGCTGCCTGGTTGAGTCAGAGAATTGGGAGGTTTAACTAGTTATCTAACAGGATTTACATTCTCCTACATTTTCTGCTACATCCACAGTAGCTTAGAAACAGTGGAGAATTAGTCTGGCTTTGGTTAAGATGGTATTTGCTACCCTCTTATATTCTTGCTATACTCTCTGTAATTTCAGGCTATTATAAAGTCATATCTATGTAATTTTTTAACAATTTTGAAGAATTACAGCACAGAAGTCTGATAAAATAATTTGAAGAGCTCTGTCCCTTGGGCACATATAGTAGACTATGTCCAACAGTTCTTTAAAAAATATGCTTCAATGTATTTCAATACAAAGCAGTGCACAACAAATTTTTGTGATTCATTTTAAACAGAATGCCTCTTGTGCAGTGTAGGAAGAGAAATTGTGCATATCCATCCTTTTAAATATCAAATATCCTGCACACAATTACTCCCTCAATCCTATTGTCATTGCTAATATGAATTCACCCGTGGATGGCTGTGGATGGCTATTTTGCCATAAATTTGAACTTTTATAATCTTATAGTAGTTTGAACAGGTAATTCTAGAGGATTTAACACCTAAGCAAAATATGATGAAAAATGTGATTTATGGTCTTTATGAAATGTTCCTCTCCATCTGCGTCTCCCAACTATCTCAAAACTGACACTTTCTACATCAGTGGTTACAATAGCACAAACCATGTAATAAAATGTCCTAACTAAAACCTTTCCCCAGTATAGGCTGCGGTTTCAACTGGTCTTTTACTATCTCCAAAGTTACACTCCACTTAATCTCAGCCCAAAGGTGACTTTCTCACAGGAAGCTTGGAAAAGAGTCTTGCATCTTGTTTATCCTGTAAACACATGTGCAGAAAAATCAAACTACCCCTATCTAAAGCTTTATGGCTTCCTTCAAATTACACTTTTAAAAGGCTTAAAATTCAAGATTTCATAATTTGGAGCCTTGGATGGAAAAAATAAATGAAGTCTTGAAAACCATTTTGTGGCTGATCTGTGAGCATGTGAGGTTGGCGATGGTTCACTGACAGGGCTGGAGAACATTTTCTGCCTCCCTGGCTGCTCCTGCTGCCCAGAGCACACGCACAGGAGGAATTTTTGAATCATCTTAGACAGAGCCATAAGGATCTTCTAACTGCTGGGGAGGATATGAACCAGCAGATACATGGTACTTGCCTTTCTGTCTTCCTGGGCTTACTCCCGATGTTCCATACCTCAGGAAGCACTGGCTGACTACCCTCGCAAAGCACGCATGGGTTAGGGCACCAGGAACATAAGGTTTTCATACACATGAGCGATTCCTCTAACTGAAAACTAGAATCTCCTCTGACATCGCCATAAGATGTTTAGAAAATGAGTAATGCTATTGATCCCTACAACAGGAATTAGATTATCCTATTAACTGACAAAATACTTGATAGGGTCTTCTCTTTGGCCTTTGGAAGAATCCTGCATGCATTCTGGCATGGGTTGCAAGTTATGAATCATAGAATCATCTAGGTTGGAAAAAACCTTTAGGATCTTTCAGCCAAAATGTTAACCTAGAGATGTCAAGTCCACCACTAAACTATGTCCCTGAGCACCACATTACACATTTTTTAAATACGTCCAGGGGTGGTAACTCCTCCATATCCCTAGGCAGCCTATTCAGATGCTTGACAACCTCTTTGAGTGACGAAACTTTTCCTAATATCCAATCTAAATTTACCCTGTCACAATTTGCGGCCATTTCCTCTTGTCCTAATGCTTGTTACACCCACCTCACTACAGCCTCCTTTCAGGTAGTTCTAGAGAGCCATAAGATCTCCCCTCAGCCTCCCTTTCTCCAGATTAAACAACCCCAGTTCCCTCAGCTGCTCCTCGCGAGACTTGTTCTCAAGACCCTTCATCAGTTTTGTCGTCCTTCTGTGGACACACTCCAGTATTTCAATGTCTTTCTTGTAGTGAGGGGCCCAGAACTGAACAGAGGATTCAGGGTGTGGCCTCACTAGTGCCAAGTATAGGGGGACAATCACTTCGCTACTTCTCCTGGCCACATTATTTCTGATGCAGGCCAGGATGCTATTGGTCTTCTTGTATATCTGGGCACACTGCTAGCTCACGTTCAGCCAGCTGTCGACCAAGACACCTAGGTCCTTTTCTGCCAGGCAGCTCTCCAGCCACATTGCCCCAAGTCTGTAGCGTTGCTTGGGGTTATTGCAACCGAAGTGCAGGACCTGGTACTTGGCCTTGCTGAACCTCATACAATTGGCCTTGACCCATTGATCCAGCCTGTCCAGATCCCTCCGTATACCTTCCTTCCCTCAAGCAGATCAACACTCCACCCAACTTGGTATCATCTGCAAACTTACTGAGGGTACACTTTATCCCTTCATCCAGATCATTTATAAAGACATTAAACAGAACTGACCCCAGTATACTGAGCCCTGGGCAACATCACTTGTTTGACTGAGTCAGCTTAAACTCAGATCATTAGCTGCCGTCTGCTCTGAATTTGCACCCTTTAATGTTTTCATATGCCATGAGACACAAAGCTTCTTGATTTGTAGATAGATCAAAAAATTAGTTCTGAATAACATACTCATTTGCTGAAGGAAAATTGATGCTGTAAGAAAATAGTTAATCATTTTTTTCTGGCAGCTGCTCAGTACACAGATGTATAAAAATATTTATATCTTATTAGAATTTATTACACTTTCTAGGAAAACAAGAAAGTTTCCTAATTTCTGATAGATAGGAAGTAATTAAGTGTTATTGCAGTTAATCTACAAACCATTCCCTGAAAACTTGCTTTGATACATACAAGGATCTGTAGCCATCAAGTGTGAGCTATGAGCAACCTGATCTAGTTAAAGATCATAGAATCATAGAATGTATTGGGCTGGATGGGACCTTTAAGGGTCTTCTAGTCCAGCCTCCCTGCAGTGAGCAGGGACATCTTTAATGAGATCAGGTTGCTCAGAGCCCCATCAAGCCTGACCTTGAATGTCTCCAGGGATGGAGCCTCTACCACTCCTCTGGGCAACCTGTTCCTGTGTTTCACCACCCTTATTTTAAAGAACATTTTCCTAACATCTAGTCTAAATCTACCTTGCTCTGGTTTAAAACCACTGCCCCTTATCCCGTTACATGTCCTTGTGAACAGTCCCTCCCCAGCTTTCCTGTAGCCCCCTTCAGGTACTGGAAGGCCACTACAGGGTCTCCAGGCTGAACAACCCCAGCTCTCTCAGCCTGTCCTTGTAGGAGAGGTGCTCCAGCCCTTTGATCATTTTTGTGGCCCTCCTCTAGACTTGCTCCAACAGATCCACATCCTTCTTGTGTTGAGGGCTCCACAGCTGGACACAATACTCCAGGTGAGGCCTGACCAGAGCAGAGCAGAGGGGCAGAATCACCTCTCTTGACCTGTTGACCATGTCTCATCTGATGCTGCCCAGGATGCGATTGACCCTCTGGGCTGCGAGCATGCATTGTTGGCTCATGTCCTGCTTTTCCTCCACCAGTACCCCCAAGTCCGTCTCTCTGGGGCATTTCTCTAGCACATCATGCCCCAGCCTATATTGATAATGAGCATTGCACCGATCCAGGTGCAGAACCTTGCACTTGGCCTTGTTGAACCTTGTGAGGTTCACATGGCCCACTTCTCCAGCTTGTCCAGGTCACTCTGGAGGAAATCCTGTCCCTCTGGCATGTTGACCGCACCACTCAGCTTGCTGCTATCTGCAAACTTGCTTAGGGTGCACTCGAGCCCACTGTCCATGTCATTGACGAAGATATTGAACAGCTGTGGTCCCAGTATGGACCTCTAAGCAGCACTATTTGACACCTGTCTCCATCTAGACATTGAGCCATTGATCACAATTCTTTGGGTGTGACCATCCAACCAATTCCTTATCCATCGAATAGTCCAGCCACCAAATCCGTATGTCTCCAATTTAGAGAGAAGGATGTTGTGAGGGACTGTATCAAAGGCCTTGCAGAAGTCCAGATAGATGACATCCATTGCTCTTCCCTTGTCCACTGATTGGTCACTCCATTGTAGAAAGCCACTAGCTTGGTCAGGCAGGACTTGCCGTTTGTGAAGCCCTGTTGGTTGTCTTGAATACTCTCCTTGTCCTCCATATGCAGTAGCACAACCTCTAGGAGGATCTGTTCCATGATACTCCCAGGCACAGAGATGAGGCTGATGAGTACGTAGTTCCGAGGGTGTTCCTTTCTACCCTTTTTTAGACGGGTGTAAGGTTTCCATTCTTCCAGTCACCAGGGTCCTCACCTGACTGCTGTGATTTTTCAAATATCATGGAGAGTAGCTTGGCAACTACATCAGCTAATTCCCTCAGGACTCTGGGATGCATCTCATCAGGTACCAAGTTCTTCTGGTGGTCACAAACCTGATCTTCTCTTACAGTGGGAAGGACTTTGTCTGCTTGGTCCCCATCTTGTAGTCTTTCAGTTTGGGAGCTATGAACACATAGGTTGCCAGTGAAGAATGAGACAAAAAAGAACTTCAGCCTTCTCCTCATCTGTTTTTACTAGGTTGCCGTCTGTGCTCATTAGGAGGGGTACAGTTTCTCTAACCTTCCTTTTCTGGTTCACACACCTGTAGAAGCCCTTCTTATTATTCTTTGCAGCCCTTGCCAGATTTAGCTCCAGCTGTGCCTTGGCCTTCCTGACCTCATCCTTACACATCCAGGCAGCATCCCTGTACTCTTCCCAGGATACCTGTTCCTGCTTCCACTGCCTGTGCAGTTCCTTTATGCCTTTTAGTTTGACCACCAGGTCTCGATTCAGGCATGCTGGTCTCTTTCCTTCCTTACCTGATTTCTTACACCTGTGGATAGAGAGCTCTTGCATTCTATGGAAAGTGTCCTTAAAGATCTGCCAGTCCTGTTCTGCTCCCTTATCCCTGAGGACCGTTTCCCAGAGGGTCCTATTGTCTAACTCCTTGAAGAGCTGGAAGTTTGCTTTCCTAAAATTCAGGGTCCTGACTATGCTCCTCATCTGACTCGTGCCCCTTAGGACCATGAACTCCACCAGTATATGATCACTGCAGTCCAGGCTGCCTCTGATCTTGACATCCATGATGAGCTCACCTGCATTTGTGACCCTGATGATGTCCCTGCTTACTGCAGAGGGGTTGGGCTAGATGACCTTTAAAGGAGTTGGAAACAGCCATTCCAATTATTTTGAGCAGTTACATTGTGGAACTACCCTAGAGGATTGAAAGGGGTAGGAGACTTGCTTACATCGGATTATCAGAATCTGTGAAGTTCTTTATCATCTTTGGAAGTGAAGAATTCTACATATGTTTTTATAGTCGTTACTTTAGTGTCATACACAATCACCATACAAGCTTCCCACAAACAACCTACTTGGAAACTAATGCCTCAAGATATTTTTTTTTTTTTTCAAAATCAAGAACATACAGAAAAAGTCGATCTGAGAAGACTTTTTGTTAGAACTGGTTCAAAACAGTGAGTCTAAAATCTTCCTTAAAGAAATTCGCACTGTATAATATCCACTTAGCATATGTAGGGGGGCTTCTGTTCCAGGAAACAGGGCTGTTCCATGCGACTGGGAGCAGATAAGCTGGGAGGCGAGGGCAACAGCACAGGCTAGGCTTTCACCCACCAGGGCACGTAGCATTCAAGTTGGGTGCTGAAAGACAGGTCCATTGACAGCCCCAGGCACAATGGGGGGATGGTCCAGGTCTAGCCAGGAGCACCGCAGAAGATAAGTGTCTATGATGGGTTTGAGGTTCAGCCAGGAAAGAGTCAGAGCTAGAGGCAAGTATACCTATACCATGGCTCAGGAAGGGAAAGAGCAGTACTCCTTATCTTAAATGGTGTCCTGGGCTATGGGCAGAGGGAGTGTGAGTAAGGGTTCCAGGTGGGGCTGTTCAGGGCAATTAGATCTCTTTAGTGCCTTCTGTGCTGTGCTAGAGGTGGTTGTGAGTTTGTTGTTCTTTCTTGTAGGATTGTCTTGAGCTTTCGTCCCACCTCCAGGAAATAAAGTTAGGATTTGCCCAAGATGTTTTTTAGAATGTGCAGTAAAAAACATTAAGCCAGAAACTTCTAACTCACAGGTAGGTATCTTCTTCTAGTTGCCTACAGCTGTCACTTGCCTTCTGCCACAACGAATGCTATCTAAGTGGCTGTCACCATTGACATGTGAGCCCCAAGGGAGGTAAAAACTTCATATTTTTTTGATTATTTCAGTTCTTCACGTGGCTGCACTTGGTCCCCACTCCTGGTCTACAGGTGCACCAATTGCCTTAACAGACTTACCTCTGCAACACTCATTTAAAACAAGGAAATGTTACTGATGAGGGCCGGTTTAGCTCAGTGGGTTGAGCGTGGTGCTTGAAACACCAAAGGTCGCGGGTTCGATTCCCGTTCGGTTCTCACGTGTTGCCTGACCTAGACGAGAGGTGGCGTCCCTGCCCACAACAGGGAGGTTGGATTAAAATGATCTCTAAGGCCCCTTCCAGACCAGGCCATTCTATGACTCATACCTGGGAAAAGTTCAGAATGGCTTATTATCCACATAAGGCCCTACATACATCTGTGGCAGGGAAGGGACATGTACTCACAAGCAGTAGATCAAGATCCTCAGAAATAAGTGATCTCCTTATTACATTGTGATTTTTTTCTTATTTATTGCTGTGAGATAAAGCCAATGTAAGCCTGAGTCATTTCAGCTTGGACTGAAAATGATCTGGGATAATTATGACAGGTTTTTTATCTTTTTGGCTTGGGACATTCATAGGTGAACTTCAAAAATATAAAGCAAGGAATTTATGTGGCTAAAGTTTAGATGTGAATGCTTTCCATGCCCTTTACTGAAAGGTCATCTTGATTACTGCCCTAAATTCCATGATTAGCCTTTTAAGGAAGGAGGGTTGCCGAAACATATGAAAGTACGTCAAGAGAAAACTAAATTATCCTTTTCTCACTGGTTTTGGAGAAGGCAGTTAACATTTCACTGCCTGGATTTTTTTATCTATGCTGAAAGTAAAATATAACTTGCATGGAGTGTCTGTATCTTTCCCGTGGCCACAAAAGTACGATGGACAGAAAAGAAAGACACTGACATTTTTGGTATTTCTTTAGTTAAAGAGAATGGTAGGAAACTGAAAATTTCCAGCACTTCCTCTGTACTACCAAACTCTTGCTAACAGACATAACTTAGTATATCCATACAGCAAACCTCAAGAAAGACCCTGCTCGAGGGAGATCAACCCTCACACAGGTGCTTGGATGGTACGTGGAATCCTGTGTGTGATGGCAATGCTGGTGGTGCCTGCACACCCTAATACTTCCATACTGTTCTTTACATAGTCCAGTTTCAAAGAAAAAAAAAAAACAACACTCCCCACCTTCCAGTACAAATCTAATTTATCAAGGTTAGTATTGGAGATAGAGCAGTGTGTGTGCAACTATAGCACGTCCGCTAAAATATTGCCCTGCTGAAGGGCGTTGGCTTTGCAACAGCCTTGCAACCTGTTGGGCTCCCGGAGTGTTTGTGTCACTGACCCAAGTTGTTGTGACCCCACACGGCGATGCATTTTGTGGTTAGGACATTTGCACTCTGGCTTTTGGGGTGGAAAGGAGAATAGTGAGATTTCTGTTTCATTTCCTCTGATCATATGCCTCTTGTCCTTTAAAAATTTTTTACTATATTAGCCAACTCCAGCCAAATCTGACAAAAGTATGGAAATCTCAGTGGGGTTCTGTTCCTGATCTACTGAGAGACAGGAAAGAGAAAAAAAAAAAGTCATTTTCATTCAGATATCAGCCGGCTGATTAAAAGCCTCATGCCTACCCACTGTGAATAATTCTAACCCAATCTCAGCACAGCCCAGGGAAAGATAAATAAGGAACAGGAGAGGAAGCAAAGGATCCTGGGAACAAGTTTAGAAAAGGTGACAAAAGGCATCAGAAGGTGACCTGAGATTATTTTTTTTTAATGGAAGGAAAATGACAAGTCACAAATCTGCTGGAAACTCAGCTCTATTAATTCCCCCACTCACAAACCAGCTTATTTTCCAGGAAATTGCTTACAAAATATGCTCATTGTAATTAAGAATTAAATTTCAGTTAACTATTAGAAAAATGTCCTTTCATACGATGTAGCCACGTAGCTTGCGGTGGAAATGCAAGGGAATTTAATACCGATACTCATTTGTGCAGCCACAATAATGTATGCATTTTTTGTACATTCATGATAACCCTTCTTTCTGTTAGTATCTTCCCTTGTAAAGATGCATGGGAAGAGTCAGAATGACTAATCCTGCCTCTCTCACTTGTTGCAAATGAGAACTGCAGTCAGTTATCTGCTGTAACGTTGTTGTGACAAGGATTGTCACTCAGAGACACACAGATCCTTCTGGATACAGTGCTACAGAGTCTGGTAAAATAAATAAAAGAAGGCATTGATTCAAACCTGTTTTATCAGTGCTCTAGCCTTAAGGCTAAAGATGTTTTCTACTAATTCCTTGCTTTTGATAACATTAAGAATGTGGAAACAGAATAAGCAGACAATTTAATAAGAGTATGCATTTAATAACAGTAATGCAAATGTCTCTCAAAATGGTGGGAGAAGTTAAACATAGAGTGGGAAGACTAAAAGACTTTATGATTTCCCATATGTTATTGACTAGTTGTTATACTTAGCTGCAAGAATGTGAAAATCTGCCATTTTCTCAGGGAAGTTAGAAATTTAAAAAATAGTTAAAAAACCCAAAACTTTTTATTCTTTTTAATTGCTTGTATTTGGAGTTAATTGCCACATGATGCCTGGTTGGCACACTATGTATCCACATAATTTCTGTACAGCAAATAAAAATCAAGTATACTCATATCTGCAGAGCTGTTCATTTTTCTTCTCTTTTTCATTTTTTTCTTTTCTGTCTTTTTTTTTTTTTTTTGGTTAATTGTCATTTTGCTTAACTAAAATATCTGAATACTTTCTACATGATGCCCTGCCAATATTCTTTACTAGATGTCAGTGTCACGTGTACCAGTACCTAAAACGTGGCTACCAAGAAGATGGAGACTCCCTTTTTACAAAGAGTCACATGGAAAAGACAAGGGCTAATGGATACAAGTTGCTCCTGGGGAGATTCTGGTTGGACTCCAGAGGAAATTTTTTCACCATGAGAGCAATCAGACATTGGAATAGTCTTCCAAGAGAAGTAGTGGACTCCTTAACTTTAGACAGTTTTAAGGCTCAGCTTGACAGGGTGCTGGGCCATCTCATTTAAACTGTATTTCTTTACCTTAGAGGGTTGAATTAGATGATCCTTGAGGTCCCTTCCAACTCTATGATTCTATGACCAAGTGTTTTCTGCTCTGGATAAATACTTTGTTAGATGGCAGCTTAAAAAATACAGTGAAGGAGTAAAATGAAGCTCTTTTAGGTAATCAGTGTACCCCTGACAGGTTCAGTATCAGATATATGCTCAAAGTTATTTTTTTAGGTAAGTAAGGACTTTTGGCTGGTCTTAATATCTGCAGTCTATTCGCAGTTTGGCTATTCACTCTTACCCATATGCAGTAAAGAGTCTCCATCACTTCTTATGTCACTCCATTCCACTCCATTGTTTTCTCTATGAATGTGTAAACCTAGATTATATAGAAGCCTAATGATTAGTAAGAGGAAACATAATTTTCAGGCATAGTTCAATATGCTACTGCAGGTCTGGTTCTGAAGTATGCTGCTGAGTTGCTTCCAACTTTATTTAAATTTTGTATAATTTTTTAAATTTTTGGGGGGAAGTGGGCAGAAGGGATCCAGTTATTTGTATTTTTTTCTGTATATGGTCCAGTTACAAAGGGGATGATACCTGTAAATTACAGTTTGTTGTAGCTAACTGGTCAGTGAAACCTAGCAATGAAAAATACCTCTATCAAGCCTCTAACATCCTAAATGGTGTAACATCCTCTTCATTTGCAGATCTTTGGGAAGAAAGATCTGTATCGCCTTTACCTATGCCTTTGATGGACATAGAGAAAGCATTTCATGGCTTCACTTCTCATGCCTGATATGCAAGTCCAGACAAGATTCAAAACTTTTAAGGTTTAACTTACCTTCTGTCTGGGAGTCTTAAAATCTTCTCATTCATGTTCCATGTTCTTTGAAACTCCTCCATGATTCCATGGAATAGGTTTATTCCTTAAAGAACAGCAGCAACAACATTTCCGGTAAAATAAAAACTCAAACCACTTTCATAGAGTTCATCAGGCACCTTTTACATCCCTCTTTTACATATTGTAAAATTATGGCATGGATATTAGTGACTTGCCTAAGTCCATAAAAAATTCAGAGGCTGACTTGAAATAAAGTTTAGCTCTTCTCATTTCCAAGTGTCTGCCCTTGGCAGTGAGCAGTTATCTGCATGAATTCATGTTTGATATTTTTTTTGACTGCTAACCTGAACAGTTGCACGAGTATGATATGATGGTGAATTCTATGTATTATATAAAGAAACTAATTATAGTAAATTTTTTTGTTGTGCGTGGAAAGAGTTATAAATTCAGAATCAGCCACGCGTTGCACATGGATGCTGTAATAGATTAATTTCCAATAGATGAATGATATTTAATGGAGCTGTTTTACGTTAAATATAGCTTTGGGAAGTCTGATGAACAGTTAGAGCAGATTCCATGGGAATTTTTGAAACAGAGAAAGAGAGCAGGAGGAACAGATGCTGCCTGTATCCTCAAAAAGACATTGAAATCAAATATGATTCTCATTGGGCAACAATTGTGAAGCACATCACATTAAAAAAATATTTTTTTCTGACTGGTTAACAGGCGACATACATAAGTACCAAATATGCGTGTTAGAACAGAAAGGTGCTAAATATGCCCTCAGATATTTGACCTACAGATTCTATAAAGTGCTTTATTTCAAGGAAAGTGGGAATTGAGTTTTTTTAAGTCAGCTAACAGCATAGCTTAAAAATTAAAATGTTATGCTCCTTTCCTTTTTCCTGTTTGATAATTTAGACATTTATATTCAAGAAAAAGAAAATATTTTCTATATCTGCAGTTATTCCTTCCTCACTTCATTCCTTTGCACAGAAAACAGCTGTCATCTGCAAGCTACACTCGCTCTACAGTTTCTGGCTTCTGTACCCAAAAAATTGTAGCAGAAGACCAGAAAAGGTCAAGTTCCAAGTCATGGGACTTTATAGGCCAGTGCAACAGTTTGCTTTTATTATTGTGTTTCACATATATGCTTAAACTTCAACTGATGAATCTCAAAGTTGATAGTGACGACATTCAGCTGTAGTGCGGGCTAATGGATTACCTGCTTCTCCTAGGCTGCCACTTTTTCTGGCTGCTAGTGATGACATACGCTCAAAGTCTAGCCTAGTGCCAGTCTAAGAGGCAGGTAAGAGCGCTGGAACTGTGACTTTCCCATTTACACAGACAATCAAATAAGATGGGGCCTTTATCTTCTTTGAGATCTTTTTTTAACAGAGTACTATACACACTAGTGAAAGTGTTTTTCCTTTGGCTTGGTTAAGAGAAATAAGAAACATTCAGACTAAACATATTTCTGAGTGCGTAAATTTTATTTGGTGCACTGGCAGTAGTTTAAAATGAGTCTTATTTTTATGAGGGTGACTTGCTGCTGTGTGGAAGGCTAAATTGCTTCTGGAACCAAATAAACACGACATGAATCTTTAAATATAATTTCAAACATACTGTGGTGAGGTAAATAAATTTCATAATTACCATGAAAGATTAGCCATAAAATCTTGTTAGTATACTGTTTTATACCCTTACAGAAATAACACAGTCAAGAGCAGTTATCAGGGGGCTTTATGGGAAATATCAAGTTTCCATAACCATTTGCGTTCTGAGCAATAGGTGGAAAATGGGTGAAAATAATTTTGTATATGATATTTACCTTAGGACAACGAGGTGATCTCCAAGAACTGCACAAATAAAAATGCTTCCTGAGATACAAATTGCACTTTACAGGCACAGATACAGAGTTCTCAACAGAAAGGGGCTTTAAAACAACTAACTCAACAAACTGAGAGCTAAGAAATACGCATCAATCTTTGCTTCAGTATGGTGGCCACTGAGTGACACTTTCAATGCTGCAACATTTTTCCATGAAGAAAAATGGGGAAAGGTAAAAATTTCACTAAAGTTAATACATGAGAAGATGAGCGCAAAATTCAAAGTTAAATAGAGCTTCACTGAGTGCAAATGAATGTAACTGTTGGCATTGGAAGCCACCTAATCGACTTACCAACATTCAGCTCCTAGAGGAGCCTGTTGTCCCCGTGACAAGAAGAAATTTGCTTGACATCTCACATCCCATGGACTGCTGTAAGGCAATCCAGCTGCTTTAAGTCTCAGGACTTAAAGAAAAGGAAAGAAAGAGAGAGGGAAGGAAAGAGGGAGGAAAGAAAAAGGCAGGTGGGAAGGCAGGAAAATGGGCAGGAAGGAAGGAAGGAAGATTGATTTGCCATTATAGGTGCTGACAAAGTGTGGATGTAGGTTCTCATGTGGGCTTTGAAATCAAAAAGATTGATAGGTTGATTGATTTCAGAATGGATTTGTACAAGCATTTCTTGTTGGTAGCTCCTGTGTGCAGGTTTTTGACATTGTCATTTGAAGCAGTAATATAATTCATACTTCATAAGGAGAGGGGGACACAAATATCTAAAATATAATTCTGTTTTTCACTTGTGTATTAGCTCTCTAAAATATCAACAGTGCGTGTCCTACTTTCAAAGTAAGGATTAAGCTCTGGCATCTCTATGCATCAATTTGCAAATTAGCTGTAAGTAAAATTTCTTCTAAAAATTTTTATAAATGCCAAATACTTCTATGGTACTTGTATATCACAAAGAATTATACAAACCATTATATACTGTAACGTAAATTTACTAAAACACTTCACTGAGCATCTGCATGCTGTTTATTATCATTTTAATTTTACTACTTTCAAGATCATTAAGTAATAACAATTACAAATTAAATAAGGTAAGGCTGCTAAGACTCATTGACTCAACTTGCAGAGAGGCATATAGCAGGCTCTAAATTTCAAAAAACGTGAAGAAAGATCTCTGAAACATAAACATCGAGAGAGATCTTGAAAGGTCCCTGAAAAACATCTTGGAAAAATAAATATGAAATTTAAGTAAAGATTCAAGATTCGTTGACAGCACGAGCTCAGATGTCCTCATAACAGTCACTCTCCTCACGAGATAGAGGTCTTTTGACATCCCACACCTGACATCATGGAGACACCTGTGATGTGACCATGAGATGAAAAGTAAGAAAATTGTGACGCGAAGCTTACTTCTGGCTTCACCTTGGAATTCTGCATTGTAGTCAAAGCTGTAACAGGGTGGGACGAAAAGGGCCCTTTGATGGCAACACAGAGGAGGGACAAATGTGCTCAGGTTTCCAAGGCTACTGGTGACACTGCTATCCTAGAAGAGAGGCCATAGATCCCAAGTAACAACTGAAAGGTGCCCAAGTAAGTCAAAATGAGAGAAGGCGTGTCTGTGAGAGAGCAAAGAAGTTGTTTCAGGTGACAAAGAATCAGTCAGTAGAAAGAAATATTCTCCCTGTAACTACTACTCTTTCCCAGAGACACCAAAGTCTTGACTATGTGCATGGGGCAAGAAACATCTTCGGAAGTGTTTTGAGAATGTGAATGTTCACACCCCTGCACACTCACGTATAAAACACTGACCTTACATTTTGTTTAGACTCCTCAAGTTCCCCTTCCCGTGTTGCAGCTGGGGAAAGACGAGTACTGTTTAACTGGAAAAGAAACTCTCAGCCAGCTGCAGCCGAAAAATTCAGTGAAGGTTCTCTCTCTTGCAATTGTTCCCATTAGACCATTTTATCCTTTTTATCCCATAGAATTACAAAAAGGAACTGTATTCTCATTTCTTCTAACATAATCCCATTGCAAATACTATTGGAAACTGATACAGTAGAAAGACTACTCCCTTGACAATAATTACATAAATATTACCAGAATATACTGCTGCCTCATTTTGCAGTGATGCTAAATGACAATGCTTTTCCTGAGGAGACCATGAAGACAAAGGAGGAATATGATAACAAACTGTAGATATCTAAAGGACAACTGAAAAGAAAAAAAAAGAGAGTAATTAATCCATTCTCTATCTCTGTAGATGGTAGGAAGAGAAATAGTGGGTTTAAACTGTGGCAAGGGACACTTAGATTAGACATTTAGGAAAAACTCCAAAAGCAAATATAGAATAACATGAGAACACATTGCCCGAGGATGTTGGAGAGTCACTGTCATTTGGAGTTTTTAAGAGTAAGAGACAAACATCTGTCAGGAATGACACAGGGTATAGCTGCTCCTGCTTTGGGGCATGGGGGATGGACCGGAGGGCTTCCTGGAAGTCAAGATGCAGTGTTCAGCCATGCCTAAGCAGAGGGAAAAAATGTGACAGGTTTAAAATCTATTTCAAGGTATCTGAACAGAGGTTGGATGAAGTCTGGATTTGTTAATTTGGACCCCAAATCATAAAACAAAACAAATAGGCGAATATGATGCCTCCTGTCATCTACAAACAGGCTTCATCACATCAAATTCAGGACATCTTTTGCAGCACTGTGATTTTAATCCAGTTGCAGGCTTTTATCTAGATTTTTTTTACATTGTGTAACTGCAATATTTTAAAAAGAAAAATACAGGTTCTTATTATTGCATTAGATATGGAAAAAAAATCAAAGTAATGAATTAAAGTCATCCTTAAATTAGTTAGATAACCAGATAACTGGTCATAATACAAGTTGTACCTAAATGGAGCATCTGTGATACATATATATATACACACATATATATGTATTTATCTTCAGTATAGGCATAATTATATCTATCTTTGGCTTTGTTACATTACAGCACAAAAACTGATCTAGAAAACCTGTCCAGAGACTGCTTTACACTCTGTTAGCTATGGTTTCACTCTAGTTACATTCTGTCCAGTCACCTTCTCTTAAACCTTTGGGTTTTTTTATCCCTTTGCCCAGGGTTAGATGGTTGGGTTAGGAAGACAGATGTGGTATGAGCACACTGTTCTCCAGTAATAAAACCGTTCAGTCTGAGATCCCACTGGCAGCTTGCATGTAACTCAGAGCATACTTGGGGCAGCTGTAAACTGCAGTGAAGGGTGAACTAGCTCCTGACTGCTCCTTGGAAGTCCAAGATCATCTATTCTCCACCCAAAAAAAAAGGCATCCTTGTTTTGAATAAGGAGATCTAAATTTGGAATATCAAAATACTTTTCAAGAGGAGTAAACCTATTTATATTTCCTTCCATAATATTTTTGTAATTTTGATTTTGAATGTGGTTTTGAATGTACCTTTTAAGATAATTTCCTGTGTTTTATATTTGGTGTCAAGACATGCTGTTTCAGCACCATCCCTTGGGTTTCTGGAGGGAGTGTGGGAGGCAGCAGCAGCAATACATTTTTCGCGTTCGTAGAGATGACACATGACATCGTCTTGGTCAAGAATAGAACCCGAGGCCCACTTTGGGGACCTTGCTGATATCTGAGTCTCACACGTGGACACTAGCTGTGACATGGCAGGCAGGATTTCAGATCCTGATGCTTCCTGAATTTTTTGTTTTAGATCTGAATTTTACTCTCTGTGAATAGACAAGACTTTTAGATGTGCAGACAGGTTTTGATTCAAAATCCATGCAATAAGTACCAAATAATCTTTTTTGCCATCTCCCTAAGAGAAAGATATTGACCACATTTTTTCCCCTTGGACATCTGGAAATACAGCATAGAGCATTAATTGAGCAGTTCCCTTTAAAAAAAAAACAAAACTGTTCTCGGTACCTAAACATTCTCTTTGACCTTTCCGGTGTTCTACGAAAATTTCCAAAAAATTAGTATTTGCCCATCTGCATGCTGGGAGAATTTTCACATGTCATGACTAAGACTGTCTTTGGGATACAGGAAAACTGCAAAACTTCTAGAAGAGGTGCATGAATTGCTACAGACCTCTGTCTCTTAGAAAAGAATTTTCTTTTAAATTCGGATCCTCCCTTCGTTTACTTCTTAAGAAATATCTGTAAAGAAATTCATGGAAATGCCAGACGTATCTTAATTCCAGCAATGGAAAAGCAACTCAAAGGATTTGTGACCACAATGATGTAAACTTTCTTTTACTAGGAAAATAATACTGAGATTAATGAAGATGATTCAATTACACATGGTACAACTTCATCTGAGACCCAAGTTCTATTTTCCTCTGTGAAGAGCAGTGAAAAAAAAAAAAAAGAGAAATAAAGTAAGGAATAACAAGAAAGAAGAAAGTGGAAAGAAGAGAAAAGAAAGGATAAAGAGAAAGAAAAAAGGCAAGGAAAGAAGAAAAAAAAGGAGAGAAATTAAAAGAGAAATGATGTCAGGAAGGGAGGGAAGGAATAGACGGGAAGAAGGGAAGAGGAGAGGCTCAAGATCATTTACAATTGTCCTGCATCATTACAAAAAAGCATGAGCACAAGCAATGGCCTTCTGTAGAATAAGTTAATTCTAAAGTTAAGACTATGAAGAAAGATATTTCAGATTTAAATTTTTTTTAGATTTGTTTAGGACTGGGAGGTTATCTGTACTATTTGCCACTTCCTTTGCATCAATTTTGCCAAAATTATTATTATTCCTACCAGCCATCTCCTCTACATCATTTGAGTCTCTCAAACACATTTTTACCGCAGGCTGACAAGGACATCTCGATTTTCTAATTTTGCCAGGAGTCTGCCTGAGCAAATATTTGTTGTGCATAGAGTATATTGTGTTTTGGCAGGTTCTAATACTCTGGCCAATTCCAGCATGCTCACAAATTTCAGAAATACTTTAAGATTCTACTAAAGCACTGAAACTTTTTGAAATCCTACAGCTATTTAGATAGAAAAAACCACAGAAGCTCATAAAACGGCCAAAGAACTTTCTATCCGGAAAGTAAAGCATAATGGTGAAATAATTATTTTTCCCTTTTTATCTAAGAAAAATGTTATCACTATATGAAATAGTAATGCTGCACACTTTGTGTTGTGAAGTGTCTACATTTCAACAAGAATATGCCTTCAGATAATTAAAAAGGAGTATTTATTTGTGCTTATTTTACATATTTTACAATTATTATTATTTCTATGATGGATACATAGCAGTCCTCTATAAGTTTTCACAGTTGTTAACTAGCTCTAGAACACAGCCTTCATTTGGAAACCAGGTAATATTATACTTACTGCTCAAATATTATACTTTTCAAGAAGAGGGGTGGCTGTTTTCAAAGTAGCAATTGTACTCCTCTGAATATACAATTCATTGTCTTTACAGAGCAATTTTAGAAAATGTTACTGTATGAAAGTAAAGGACTGGTGCTAGCATTAGGCTTTGATAGCTGAAACAAAAGTCACCCTTTCAGGAGCCACAGGGCAGAGATTTTGCACACTCATAAGTAGATAGAATAATAATTACTACTAATCTGGGTCTAGTTAACAGATATAGCCCACTTATTGCATAGCTTTTTTGCTCTTCTTGCTTGTTTCCATGCACTTAAAGACTTGCTACTATTAGATAAATATTAATCTTACCTGTCCATTTTCTGCATTAACATAGAAGGTTAGAAGAAATGTCTGGAAGAAAGAACTACAGAAAATGAAGAAATGGTTCATTTTCTGTTTGAGAAGAGTAATATTTGTTATTTTAGCAAGGAGATTTTTTTCTCCTTCTCTTTTTCTTTCATCTATTAGTAACTTAGCACCACTATTCATCTGTTTTTTCCAACAGAAAGGTCTCTCCATTCAACATGATCATAGCACACATAGTGCTCGCAGGTGATTCAGAACAATCCCTTCCATTTGTACACGTCCTCTCCAAAACTTACTCAACAGTTGTTTGTGTGGGGAACAAGTGGAACTGGTGGTGTCAACTCCTGCAAGATGAGCATCTATTTGATTCAAGCCTTGACAAGTTAGAAGAAAACGGATTTAGCAGATTGGTGGAGCTTTACTAAGCAAAGGATGGCACAACGAATAAGCAGATATTAGACTGAGCTATCGGAGCAACCTAGTCAAAAAAAATGAGGTTAGGAACCTGTTAAGATCTCTTCAAACCATAAAACAGATCCAGCTGTGCACATGATGGTATGTGAATAGGAAATAGGGATCGATTCGCTTGTACCAAGAGATTCTTTTTGATCCACAGCTGTCTGCTGACTGTGAGGGCTGTTCCCCAGAGACGAGGTGGCGGGAGAAGTCATAGGCATGCTCTCCACACGTACCTCTCTGGGTACCAGGCCAACAGCAGGAGTAATCTCTGGATACAAAGTCCAGAAGAGCTGATGTACCCTGAGCAGAGCAAGCTAAAATAAGAGAAAGATTATGTTGGTAGCAGCAGTGTGTTTTACACACTATCCCTTGCTTCTGTTCAGTACCAACATTTATCATCCTTTCAGTTTATTTTATGATCAAGCAAGATCCATGGAAAGCAGATATCTCTGATGTTGAGATTGTTAGGATGACAAAGATATTTACTGTTGCTTGAATTTTTTGTTCGATAGTTTGCAACCTCAATAATGGGAATAAAAGGTAATGTCAATTGTTATCTGAATTATATTAAATTTTCATATATAGCTGTGAAAGGTTCTCTTAAACAACGGCATACATCTTTTATGAAGCACAACAGGTGTTTGATAAACAGAAGAATTTGTTACTTAGTGGGAACTCTTTATCCTACATGAATTATTTCTCTAAGTACAATTCAGCTTAGCTTTGGTAATATTATTCAAGGAATGAAATATGATTTTTGAGATATACTGGCCAATAAGCAGTGAAAGCAAATCACTTTTATGCTTGTGAAGCATCATATCATACGTGTTCGCTGTTTTTTTATTTGTCCTTAGGCATCACTACGGCCACAGAGACAAGATATTGGATTAGATGTGCATTTGGTCTGATTCAGTACTTATGCCATTCTAACAAGCCTACCTTTAAACATCTGAAATGTGAAAAAGCAGAGGAAAATTTTTGAAGGAATTGTCGTATCAACATCTTTCTCTTTTTCCTTCTAAAGTGTGAACAATACAAAACATGATCTATTTTTGTGATTCTCCCTGCCTATTTTATGTTTGTCAACTATAATTCTTACATTCTAATGACATACAGAAAAAAAACTATTTAATTACTTTTAATTAAAACAAGTTATTTATTCCTAAACTACTGATTTTATTTCCTACTTAATACTATAATTTTTCTTTCAAAATATTTATACCTTTTTGTAACTCCACAGACTTCATTAGACATGATGGAAATGAGCAGAGACCGAGACCCTAAGGTTCAGTTTTATCTCCAGCATTACAAGTAGCTTTAGATTATTTTATGCAGACTGTGGGTAGTTTTAGTTCTGTTTAAAAATAGCCAAATCATAACCTTATTCCTTAAAAATAGTATTTTGTACGTTCTCCCATCTCTCTCTAAGAAAGACAATTCAGAATTTCTCCTGAGGTGCTTACATAGGTCCCAGTGTGGAAATCTCAGTTCCTGTCAAATAGCATTAGCATAAAAATGGAACATTTCCAATTCAGACTACTTTTTGGCAGATGATCAGTGGGCAAGGCAAAGGCAATTTTTTTCTTTAGCAAGGGATAATGTCATTGAAGATATTTCATATCCCACACATTTTGGTTGGTAACTTTTTACAATTACACAGTGACAGTAAACAGAACCAATAATTGCTTCTCAATAGCCTAGAAATTCTGTTGCAAATACAGAAAAGTCACGCTAAAAACCAGCACTTCCACCTCAAACTATGTCCTCAAATCAATATCCTGTTTAGAATGAAACTCCAATTGTAAACTGTCAAGAAGCAAACTCCTCTGCTTATTCTCCTTCCACTTACTTGTCCCTGTTTTTCCTACCTTGAGTGGCTTTGCTATTGCACAGCTCCATCTATTCTAAAATCCTCTGCTTGTCTTAGTGTCCTTTCTATAGGGACCACCAGTATTATTCCTTTAAGGTTTTGTGTCTACTTTCTCATCTAGCAGACAAGGAAAATTATATCAGAGTCAAGAAAAGGTGAACGGGATTTGAGATCACAACTCACTGCTCCTGAGGAACCTGGTTAGACTTGAACAACGTGCTCGGTGTCATTCCCATTGCTGGGGCTGGCAAACCATAGGCATTGATTTGGCAATGTATTATTATATTGTTTTCCTTTCCTTCATGTGCAGTTAGTTTCCATGAATCTTTAGTGGTCGTTCTGGTGTTATGGGAGTCCTCCTGCGTGTCCCTGAGATTTCTAAAACATACAGAGACTCTGCCTCAAATATCTCCTTACTATGCTGGATATGAGACTCTGAAATGATCATCTTCTTATGCCAGCAACAGGCAGTTCCTCAGAAAACTCCAGAACTAATTATTAAATCAGTTGCTGACTCATCCTTCTCTTGCTTTTATGAAACTGTGTTTGCTCAAAAATCACATTGCAGGAAGCATGAAATATTTATTGTCCTTCTTCACTGTACTCAGTTTCATCTGTGTAGCTGTGAGGCATTTGGGCAGGGTGATATTCTCTCTGGCAGGGGTCTCATAGATGATGGTAACCATGAGCTTGACACCCTGAGGGAAATCAGTATCAGAAGGAGGTGGGGGCAAGCCTGGGCTCCTGTGGGGCTGGGGTGGTTAATATACGTGATTTCTGCAGCCATGCAAGCCAGGGAGCACCTAATGCAGTGTCAGCCCCCACCAATCCTGGGCACAAGCTGAAAGGAGCACAGAGACGGGTTTGACTGCACATGTTGGGTGCTCCCCTCACCCTGAATCCATATTACCTACCCAATTGACAGATACAGAACCCTCAGCAGGGGAGTCACAGGGAGGCGGTTGAGGAACAGCTGGGCCAGATATACCAGTCCTGAGTGTCTCCTGGTTTCTTGTGTAGGCAGTGCCAGGACACAAAGAAACCTGTCCTTCATGGGCAGTGTGATGAGACAAGAGGTGAAGCTGCCTCAGGATGCTCCTTAGGACACTATTAGTAATGCTTGTTACTGAGACCAGTACCACAAGGTTAAGGCTGAATGTGAAAGCGAAGGCCCTGCTCTTCAGCCAAATGGTGGGATTTTAGTCTTATGTATAAGAAGATGTAGTACTGAAAAAAAAAATACTAGCTTAGACCACCTTGGTCTAAAGCAGAGGGAGGTTATTTACCTTAACACCTTATGTCTATCTTAGTGACAAAATCCAAAAGAAGAAGTGTAAAGAAATTAATAAAAGTAACTGACTCTATTCACCTTTTCTTGTTGATCATGTCTAAAAGGCTGACATTTTATTTATTTCACATATTTTTGAAGGCTCTTCATTGATTGCTGCCAGAGTTTTCACTGCAACTTGGCTTGGAAAATGGAGTAACTGCTTTGCCAGCGAGCAGTCATAAATAATGCTTATACAGTGAGGTTAGACCTCAATAGATATTATTATCTATAACATGATTGCCTTATAAGAATTCCAAATGCAGACAATCACACTTCCTTCATTAAGCTGAGGTTACTCAAAGACATTGCTGCAATTACTTTCTATTTAAGTTTCAATAAAAAAAGGTGAGATAAAAACTTCTCTGGTACATTTAAGTCATAGTTTAACTTTTCTTTGCAGTTCAACAATATTTTAATAACAATCATAAAATACATAGTTATTCCTTTAACAGAAATAATGTTTAACAATACAGAACAATTAGAGACAATTGATATAGCAAGGAACTTGTTGGGGTTTTTTTCCTAAAGCAAGGCAAACAGAATCAAGACATCACTAGCAACAGTGGCCGTTGTCGCATGAAAGGTATGTGGCTGTGAGAGGCACGTACCCCAGCTAAGCACTTGCTTGTTTCAGAGCCCCGTTAGGGACTTGCACTGAGTTTTCAGAGCCCCACTAAGGGCTTGCACTGAATTTTCAGAGCCCCGTTTAAGGACTTGCACTGAGACAATTTGCAAGGTAACTAACAATAAGTGATTTATTGAAGCGACAGATACAAGATTCGGAGTTGCCGTTGATAAATTCACTCTCTGCAATAGCGCTAATATACGATACTAATGCTAGCAAAATACTATCCCGGGTATTACACACCAAAAGGTGGAAGCGCAATTCTTACCAAGAAGGCGTCCCTGTCTTGGGTGAAGGAGAAGGAGCACAGCCCGTCGACTGCCTCTTCCTCTTCTGGGGTCTTCTCCTCCCAACGACACATACCCTCTATGCTCCTTATATACTATCTTTCACACCCCCTGCCCCCACCCCGGGGTGGCATCCAGCATGATTTGAGTGAAGAGTGGGTGACTATAGTCATATAGGGATATTAGGGTAAAAATTTCCACTCTGGGCCCCGTGGCCTTCAGGATTTTATTTTGCAAAAACTTATCTATGTGCAGGATGGTTCACATTGTTAGTCTCCCGTGCGGCCTTGCTCCTTAGCCAAAACAGGGCCGTCCTGTCGTCACAAGACTCCCTCCTTCGGCTGGTTCTCACTGTGTAGGCCTTGTTTTCCTCCGTTCTCTGGGTCTGCACAACAGATAAGCGAACCCCTGCGTTCAGCAAGTCTGAAACCCTTAACCTAAAATATCACAGCCGTCTCCTTAGTTAATCTTGACAGAGATTGTCCAAGATTAAAATCCCTTTTTAAAGCGTGCATAGGTGTGTTTTGGCTCTACAGACATGATTGGGATTTTCATGTTCACTTCCTGTGTAGGCTTTAACTTAATGATGAATTCATCTCCATGGTGAGGTTTGCATATTTCAGTCTAAAGACTGAAACGATACCACAAAAAGTGGCAAAGGATGGTAGAGAGATGAGACAGGAAAACATTGCAATGGGAATGCACACACTGTGACTAATTGGTCTCATGAGCGAACTCTCTAAGGAGTCCCTGTAAGTACACTAGAGATGAATCTCTGTATCTCCCTTAAGGGGTTCCCAGGTTTCCTGTGACAGAGTCAGCAGCCCACTGGCTTTTTGTCAAGTGTTCTGTCTCTGCAAAAAGTATCTTTGCGTTACTATCGAGATAAGCATGTATTATACCATGAATCCTAAATATTCAGAAATTAAGAAGAGCTCAAGGTCAATTTAGCAGTTCTGATAGGTGCACAAGGTTAGTTTAACAGTACTGATCCAGCTGATAGGCACTTCTGAATAACTAGGCAGTGTAAATTAGATTACATGCAATATGTTGTTACATAACTATATAGACAGAATGGGTCTAAATCTGAAAAAGTGTTTTTGGAAGAGCTCATTGTGCTTTTCTTGGAAGCCTGTATGAAAAGGCAGCACAATTATTTTGCATCAAGAGAGAGCTAGATGTAATTTAAAAAGAAAAAGGAATAAATAAGTCAGTTTCATTTTATTCACAGCTATGTATTGCTCTCTTGGGTAGAATCATAGAACAATTCAGGCTAGAAAAGACCATTGGGATCATCGTGTTCAACTATTAACCCTACACTACAAATTCACCCCTAAACCATATCACCCAACACCACATCTAAACGACACTTAAACACATCCAGGGATGGAGACTCAATCACCTCCCTAGGCAGTCTATTCCAGTGTCTGACCACTCTTTCCCTGAAGAATTTCTTCCTAATGTCCAGTCTAAACTTGCCCTGTTGCAACTTGAAACCATTCCCCCTGGTTCTGTCCCTAATGACCTGTGAGAAGAGACCAGCACCAACCTCTCTACAATGTCCTTTCAAGTAATTGTAGAGCATGATGAGGTCCCCCTTCAGCCTCCTCTTCCTTAAACTGAACAGTCCCAGCTCACTCAATCGCTCCTCATAAGGTCTATTCTCCAGGCCCTTCACCAGCTTTGTTGCCCTTTTCTGCACTCGCTCCAACACCTCGATATCTCTCTTATACTGAGGTGCCCAAAACTGAACACAATACTCAAGGTGCAGCCTCACCAGTGCTGAGTACAGGGGGACAATCACCTTTCTACTTCTGCTGGTCACAAAATTTCTAATACAAGCCAGGATGCTGTTGGCCTTCTTGGCCACCTGGGCACACTGCTGGCTCATATTCACCTGGCTGTCGATTAGAACGCCCAGGTCCTTTTCTGCCAGACAGCCTTCCAGCCACCCTTCCCCAAGCCTGTAGCGTTACGTGGGGTTGCTGTGACCAAAATGCAGGACCCTACACTTGCCTCTGTTGAAATCCATGCAGTTGTCCTTGGCCTCCAGGTCCCTCTGTGGAGCCTTTCTACCCTCCAGAAGATCGACACTCCCTCCCAGCTTGGTTTCATGTGCAAACTTGCTGAGGATGCACTCAATCCCCTCATCAAGATCATTGATGAAGATGTTAGACAGGAGTGGCCCCAGCACTGAGCCCTGAGGGACACCACTCGTGACTTGCCACCAACTGGATTTAACTCCATTGACCACAACTCTTTGGACCCGGCCATCCAGCCGGTGTTTCACCCAGCAGAGTATGTGCCCATCCAAGCCATGGGCAGCCAACTTAGCCATAAGGATGTTGTGGGGTACAGTGTCAAAGGTCTTACTGAAGTCCAGGTACACTACATCGACAGCCTTTTCCTCATCCACTAAGCAGGTCACTCTGTTATAGAATGAGATTAGATTTGTCAAGCAGGATCTGCCCTTCATGAATCCAGGCTGACTGGGCCCGATCACCCTGTTGGCTTTTAATTGTTCTGTGGTGGCTCTTGTGGTTATTTGTTCCATCACCTTTCCCGGCACTGAGGTAAGACTGACAGGTCTGTAGCTACCAGGATCCTCCTTCCTGCCCTTCTTGAAGATGAGCATTACATTCGCCAGCCTCCAGTCCACTGGGACATCCCCAGTTAACCAGGACTGCTGAAAGATGGTGGAGAGTGTCTTGGCAACCACATCCGCCAGCTCCCTCAGCACTCTAGGGTGTAATCCATCAGGCCCCATGGATTTATGAGGATTCAGCTTATGAAGCAGGTCCATAACCATTTCCTCATGGATTATGTAGGTTCTGTTCTGTTCCTCGTCCAGTTCTGTTCCTTCTTCCAGCTCAGGGGGCTGTGTGCCCAGAGAACAACTGATCTTACTATTGAAGACTGAAGCAAAGAATGCATTAAGCACCTCAGCTTTTTCCATATCCGTGGTCACTGTGTTTCCCTCTGCATCCAACAAAGGATGGAGATTTTCCTTAGACCACCTCTTACTGTTAATGTTTTTATAGAAACTTTTCTTGTTATTCTTCATCACAGTGGCCATGTTTAGCTACAGGTGGGTTTTGGCCTTTCTAATTTTCTCCCTGCACAGCTTCACTTCTTGTTTGTAATCCTCATAGCTTGCCTGCCCCCTCTTCCGTAGACCATAAACTCTCCTTTTGTTCCTAAGTTCCAGCCAAAACTGTCTGTTCAGCCAGGCTGGTCTCCTTCCCCGTCGGCTCATCTTTTGTGACTTGGGTATAGTTAGTTCTTGCACCTTTAAAATTAATTCCTTAAAGTATGCCCAGTCTTCCTGGGCTCCCATGGCCTCCAGAACAGCCTCCCAAGGAACTCTCTTAACCATCGACCTGAAGAGACCAAAGTCAGCCCTCCGGAAGCCCAAGGTGGCAATTCTGCTGAGCCCTCTCCTTACCTCACCAAAAATGGAGAACTCTAGCATTGCATGATCACTTTGTCCAAGACAGCCTCTAACAGTTACCTCTCCCACAAGACCTTCTCTATTAACAAGCAGCAAGTCCAGGAGTGCACTTCCCCTCGTTGGTTCCCTCACCATCTGTGTCAGGAAGTTTTCTCCCACACACTTCAGGAACCTCCGGGACTGATCCCTCTCTGCTGTATTATATTTCCAGCAGATGTCTGGGAAGTTAAAATCCCCCATGAGAACAAGAGGTAGAGTCCGTGCAACTTCACCCAATTGCCTATAAAGTATCTTATCTATTTCTTCATCCTGGTTGGGGAGTCTGCAGCAGACTCCCACGATGATGTCAGTCTTATTGGCTTTTCCTTTGATTCTAACCCATAAGCTCTCAATCCTGTCATCACATTGATTAATTTCTAAGCATTCATATCCCTCCCTAATATAGAGGGCCACCCCACCCCCTCTTCTACCTCGTCTATCTCTTCTGAAAAGCTGGTATCCATCAACTGCAGTACTCCAGTTGTGTGAGTCATCCCACCACGTTTCTGTTATGGCAACTATATCATAGTTTTCCATCTGCACAATGGCCTCCAGTTCCTCCTGTTTGTTACCCATGCTGCATGCATTAGTGTAGATGCACCTCAGCCGGGTCACCTTTTGGAAGGGAGAAGCATTCCACTTTTACTGTTCCAAAAGGAATTGTAAGCAGCAGAGGTCAAGATTAAAATTTGTCTAAACAATTTCAGAGTGTTTTTCTATTTTAAAAAGCATAAGTGCACCAGGATACACTTACCTATAAATGAATGTATGTTAGTCAGATCTCCTGTGCCTTCTGTCTTGTGCCTTGCACAGACAATCTGCAATTCCAATACAAAAGAAAATTATTATTTGCTCTTTTTATAGATTCTGTCACTCTTAAGCAAAAAAAAAAGAAAGGTAGTAAGAGGTAATCGCGTATAAAAAACCACAGTAGCAGCATATTTGAAAACGTGCCAAAATATATTAATACAGTCTTTCCAACGTGTAAATATGCATGGAATAGCTACTGATTTCTAAATGAAACTATTGAAAATGTGGTGCAGTGCTCGCTGGCAGTAGTTCCATCTCATCTAGGAAGGGGATGAGTATGATCATTAGCAATTAAATACAACTCCCTCAACATAATAATGAAATCCTGTTTGAAGGTATAGGCCAAGTGATGTGAATGACAAAATCCCAAGTGTTCTTTTTTATTGCTCAATATGCTTCAGAACTGACATATTTCTGAATTACTATTTCCTTTCACCCCCACACCCTCCCAGCTGCTTAGGGAAATATATCACCTGAGCAGCACAATATCAGCATTATTGGAACACAGCGTGAGAGAATGTCAAAGAAGAAAGAAATACCCCCCCCAACGACTGGAAGAAAGTATCAGAATACATAGAAAGAGTGTAATAATGGATGTTTTTCTATCATGCCGAAGGAATCAAAGTAAGAGTATCATGGAAGTTTTAGCATGTGCATGCTGGATATAGACATGTAACATCCACCAATTACCTCTGTGACATGAAAGGGAATTTTCACCATTGTCAAAAAACAATTCCATCGTCTTTGAAACATCCTATTTTCATTCTCTTCCTTTCTGTACTCTTCCTTCCCTGCCTTTCATTTGCTTGCAGCAGAAGAAAGAGCTAGGAAATAAATAATGTATGAGGAAAAAAAAAAGAATTAGAGCTTATTTATAAGGAACAATCGTTTAATTCATGAATCAGTCTTTAAAATGCCTGAGTCCTGCAGTTGCTGGTGAGGGTAAAATCTTATCAGGGTTAGGCACAGAGCCAATATAATAAAGACTCCAGAAGTGAGCCATCAATAAAAGAAGATTTTGACACTCAGACACTTGCCAAGCTTGCTTTTCTCCTTCAGCAAGCTCCTTCTTTCTTTCCATTAGCCTAATTCTCCCAGTATCTTCAACCTCCATAAATCGCTGCTCCAGCTCTACCCTCTGTTTTTAGGCTTGCACATGGAAGCTAGACTGTTGTTGCTACACACACTATGCTAGCCTGCCAAATACGAGCTGTGTGAGGAAGTCTGGTTCCTGTTTCTTTACTGGCCATTCATGTACAACCAAGAAAGAAGTTGATGCGAAAAATGCATATTTGCTGGACACATATTAAAGGGTCAACATACTGCAGTATTTCATGTCCCTCCTGTTGGTTCCTTTGCTCCTTAGCACTGGTATTGTTTTATCAAATATGAATCCTAAGTGTTTGGCATCACCTGTAGTGACTGAACCCTTGATTCAATGGGGAGTGACTCTGCACATCCGACCCACAGCACTGGGCTGTGCAAATGCTGAGTGCTCACCCGCCCCCCTCAGCTTTCCTCTCTTTCCAACAGCTCCGTATTTATACAAAAAAACCTGGGAATGGTGTCAAGTGGGGAACTTCTAAATGCAGAAAGTTACTTGTTGCCTAGCAGCAGCCCAGCAAGCAGTGCTTGACTTTGATTCACTTAACCCCAAACTAACCAGGGCTGCCAGATCATTTTTCCTCAGCATTTTCCAATGCTGTCTCAGTCAATCTGGAGGGATGAAATGCCTGAAGTCTTCCATGCTGCATTCAGGCAGGTCCTTGGCTCCATTTCATTGACCAAAATGTGCAGTGGATAGGATTTATGGTGCCTGGTTTCAAAGAAATCCTACAGGAGGCTTTCTATAGCAACATGCCGCCGTCTTGGAAATAAGGAGCTGGGAATGAAACCTCCCAGTCTTGAATCCCAGCACCAGACACCAGCCAGCCCAAGCAGCTCATAGCCACTGGTTAGGGTGGACACGGCTGCAGGTCAGGCAGAGTCTCACCAAGGATCAGGAAACGCCGAGTTACACCTCTGGTGAAAATTCATGTCTCAGTCTCTGTTCTTCTTTCTTAATAATTAATTCAGCAGAAGAAAAGACTGTTCATTTACATAACTAAATTTTTCAGTCACAGCAATCAGCCTATTAATAGAAACCCATCTATTTGTCTGTCTATCAACTTACATAAACCACTGTGTTGTCTTATAAGACATGGTATTTTGAAGGTCAGTAGCCTGTAAACAACAGATACAGAGAAATAGTTTCATCCTCTAGTTCAGAACACACTAAACTGGACTTCATAAACAATATGTATCACTCATGGAGATTGAGTCTGTGCTTTACTTTCCAGTACTACACAAGAGTTTCCAGGAAGATGGTATATGTTCACAATAACATCAATATCAAATGGGAAAAAAATGACAAGGAAATTTTTAAAAGCTACTGTATTGTGGCTGTACAGTGAAATCAGTGCTTTTAATCAAATTAATAGGCTGCTACACTAAAAGATTTTACTAATGAATGCAATGGATTCATGCCAAAAAGACCAGGTATACCACTTCTGTTCACAAGCGGTCTGAAAATGAACAACATATCTTTAATGCTCTGTCATCTTCACCTGTATTAGGACTTCAAACAGAAATGTTCCCATTATGGCTCCATTTTCAAACAGTTTTTAATAGTCAACTGTTCTACCAGAACATTCATGCTTATAATTTGCCTGTAGATGTTTTGTGACAGGGAAAAAAGTCTGAGCACTGCCTGTTCAGATGGTTAAAGCACTTTCAGTACTGTACAAATTACCTTTCTTCTTATTATAAGATAAGATTGGTTACTGCTTTTCACCAGGCGACACCAGCATCTCTTTCTTCATTTTCACCTCTAACAGTATTGTTTTAGATGCAGCTCTGTGTACAAGAGATCTGGTCCTAGCTAAACAAAGAGTATTTGGTTCAAATAAATAGGAGGTTAAATCATAGAGGTGTCATTCCACATAGGGAAGCAATTCCAAAAGCTACTGGCCTCTCTGTAAGCCAGATGAAACCAGCCTCTTTCCTCATTCCTGCACATCACAACCCATCTCCTCCTCCCTCAAAAACCCAGAGCCAGGGATTTACTTGGGGCTTCGCTATGTTCAGTCTGACTTATGCACAAGGTGACAGGCAACAGTAAAAGTAACTGGAAATATATAGGAAGACGGGCCAAAGCCCAAAAAGTTGAAGTCTGAGATGTGTCAGAAACACAGCCCTGCCTCAGGGAATTTTTTTAGAGGAAATAAACAATGCGAAAGCAATTGAAAAAAATCACTTCTGAATATGCCCTGAAGGCCTCTAATGTGAATTTAGATTAATAAAGTCTGAAAAGCCTTTATGTAAAAAGCTTGATGACTGTCACTATTTAAGACTATTTTTTTAAAAGAGCAAAATCAATTCACTGTTCCATGACAGCAGGCTGGAGTCACATAGAAGTAACAGAATGTAAGAAATTCAGAGGAAATGGGTACAGTCTATTAAGTCCAAGTATTGGAAGACTTATTTAAATGTTTGGGCACAGAAGCTTCAAATAGCCTTTTAAAAACTGTATTATCACATTGATCCGTCCAATTTCCCACCAATGTATATAACTTTCAGCAGTAAGAGAGAGGCCATTGGTGCTGTAGTCTTTTCCTTTGCGTAATGGGGACTGAAACTGCAGTCAGAATATATTTTTTTGAGCAAAAATGACAACACAATTCGGACACTGCATTCTGGTGAAAAGAAGATTAAGGATAAGTCAAAAGGATTCAAGTGATCTAACTTCTCATATGCATAATTCGTATCTCTACCAACTGGAATGACAAAATGGTTGAACAATCCAGGAACCAATCTAAACCACCGCGTACCACCACAACATAAGCAGCGCTGTGTGACCACCCAGCAGGACACCCTTGCACCAGTGGGCACCCGGGGACAGGGTTTTCTGAAAACCAGCAGTGATTAAATAGGAGCATAACCCTCCCTGCTTTACTTCCCCAGGTGCAGAATGGGAAGAGTAACCAATACCAGTTTCACAGGAGTGTGATTTGCGTCAGCAGTGGAGAGGTTTTCAGACATTAATGTAGCGAAGCCATAGCAAAAGCTAAGGGAAATCTATTTTTGTTCAGCCTCTTTAAACAACAACTTTTAGAGATCAATTTAAATAGTGAAGTCAACTTCATTTCTGACTGTTAACACATGGAAACACATCACTCCTCTTGTTTGCCCACATAATAGTAACACAAGAGGCCTAACCTGTTCCCAGTTTTGCCAAAGACTCAGTGTCTTGAGGCATTTCATTTTTCCCATCTTTGTTTCCCACTGCCATGAAGCTGGGATAACAGTCTTACAAGAACATGGTTGTGAGACTTTATTCATCGATATCTCCTTGTAGTTTGAAAACCTGGAAGTGTTGCATAAAATACTACTTAATTCCACTTCTTTCTTCAATCTGCTGCTGCAACTTCCACCAGCAATACTGAAAAAAGCTCTCCACGTCCTAGTGCACCTACATGCTTATTGAGTAAGCCACCCAGAATTTTTCCTGAGCCCAGCAGTGATTCTCATCTTCCATCCATGTATTTTCCTAGATGTGTTTTACATAATTTTCCTTACAGAGGCATTTTCTGCTTTTGGGGATCTCTATATTTCAGAGACATTTTGGAACCACAACCCTAAAGAGGCATTTTTAACAAGAAATTCTTATTTTTTGATTTAAAAAAGAGAATCAGTTCCATAACATACTAGGTTCCTAACTAGGTTGTGTATTTGGCTTTAAAATATATTACCTGATGAGTTTATTGTTGATGATAGTAAAATGCATGTGGGTTTAGTCTAATATGAGAATTAATTAATTCGCTTTCTAGGATATATTGGTTTGAGTAGCAACTATCAAAACAATAAAATCTGTACTGCCAATCTACAAACTTTGCATAAGTTAGATACTTTATTTCAGTCTTTTGTAGTGTGATGGCAATGTTAGTCAGCTATTCTAGGTAATTTCATTAGATGCAATTTTAAAAACTTTTGGCATAATAAGCCAATTTGGCAAATAGGATTGCCAGAAAATGTAAGAGCAACAAGGCAGCAAAAAATTTGGGCGCTGGTATTTTTTATGTTTTTGCAAAATCTTTCCTACAGATTTATATCTACAGCTCACAATTTTTTCTTCATCAATACATTTTTAATCTGAACATGTGGAATTACACCCACTCTTTCTGAGTCATCTTCAAATCTAAGCAGTATTAATTTCAGCTACTTGAGGAGGATATGTGCTTACTAATGAAGCCCAAATGCTGGCACTAAGTAACAAGTTAGCAAGAAACTTCATTCATTTCAAAAGCTCTGGATTCCTGGTAGGCATTTCCTGAATATTCAGTTGGTAACAAAATCTTCAATTAGCACTAGAGGGCATTGGAAAAGAAAATAGAGAGTTAGTGTGCACTGAGATGCAAATGCTTTCAGCAGTGAAAAGGAACAATTTCATGCCAGCCTGCACCAACGACAAGCTTGGTTTTTTTTCACTGTTAGAGATTTACATTTTAAGTGAAGGCCAGAAATGTCGGCAACAGGGTTACATTATTTATTTTCACTAATGCATCTACCTGTAGCCCTGATTGTCTCGCTCACAAAAAGAACATACTCCAAAATACTTCTCAGCCTGTATGCTTTTTAGATCTGGAGTCAAACATCAAAGACATTCCTTTTTTTTCTTTTTAATTTTTTTTTTAATTGAAGCTTCTGATGAAAAAAATAATCAGTATATTAGTTTTTCCTTTAGTAAAAAACTGCTTACTTCTCAAAAGAACTTCCTAAATATACATATTCTGTCTTTAATGCATAATTTAACCCGTGAAGGAAGAAAAGAATAGAACAGAATAAAGTTTAACGGAGCAATATCAGCTGGGTATGCTTGGTAAAGAAGCTCCCATATTATGATAGTTTAGACGTATATTTGTCCTAATTGACTTGCCTAAGTTAGGAAGAACATTATGAGATTTCTGGTCAATGAGTTAAAGTTTGGAGGAGTTACCTGAACAAGGCAACAATGTAACAAATACATCAAAGTAGAAAAAACAAATGGGAGAGTAGCTTGGAATAGGTTATGGTCAATGCAGGTTTTAATACATAGATAATGTTGACATAGTCAGCTGAGTGGGTTTTTTTTAATTTTTGTACTTTTCTTAATACAGCTTCATACTGTTGCATCCCCCTTACTATGTACAGCAAGAAATTGTAGCAAAAAATATAGTAGAAAAATGTCAAGTTTCAAGCTAAATTCTTGGTTCTTATAATTTATCTTTATATACCCCATAGGCAATGTCTACAGTCATCTCTTCACATCTTTTCATCATGATGCAGAACTTGGTAAGTGTCTTCAGAAAACTAAAATTCTTACTATAAGTGGTGTTTCTGTTTATATGCTGCATTGATGAAATGTTTTTAAAAATATTATAGTTCTTTAAAGGCAAATGATAATGTTTTTGAGAATTTTGAGTTAATTTAATTTAGTTTTGTAGCCTTACCCAGCTGATTCAGTGACATGAATGAAATTTTCAGAGCTAGAGCTAAACTAAAAAGGTTTCCAGAAGACTTAGTGACTCACAGGATGCATGTACAGTAACTTATCTGATTTAACACCCAAGATGAATCTTAAAAAAATAATTTTCATTTGGTCATGATATATCGTGGTGGTTGGCTACAGAGTATGCAAGTTGGAAACAAGTTATCCATTAGAGGATTAATGAATCATATGGTAATAATGCATAACAGTACTTAAGTAGTAATAACATTTGCAAACCATGCACATATTTTTACTTTCCATCATAACGCTTATATAGAGCAAATGTGAGTCAAATACCACTTCCATCTTACAGGATAGAAGAGCAAGAAAGAAAGACCCCTGCACTTTGTCAGGCAGTAAAACCACAGTTAAAACTCAGGGTTCTCCCACATTCTAGTCAGATCTGCTTGCACTGCAACATGAAAAGTTAAATTTCTTTTAACAGCTACTATTCCTGGGGTTTTTTTGAGAAAATAAGACAGCAATTTTGATTCAGTATAAACCTATGTATTTGTCAATGCCTACCTAGCTTGACCTACAAGATGTGCAGCAAGATTTTGTTTTAACAGGATATGATCCTTGTTATTAAAAGCATCTGGAGTTTTCTTCCTACTTAATGTTCCTAAATGGTAAACTCGTCAGGTCTGGACAGGTTTGGTTTTGGACAAGAATTATCTCATTGTGGCACCTCAGGAACAGGTAGGGGTGTGATGTTCTAACTATTCCCATTCAGGCAAAACTTTCACTGTGTGTAGTGCATTTTTGGAAAGCATGCAGGATCAGAAAATTTAGGCAAGTTGACATTTGTTATCTTTAAACTGTTCATTATCATTTAATGGAAGCAGTCAGTATGCTTTAACAGGCTTTGAGGGAGTTCCATGTCCAAGCAAAGAAAAAAAATGTACTTTTATTTCATAGTTTGATGCAAATAACTGATTCCCAAAAAACTATGGAAGATCAATTATTGGAAAGATCTTACATTGAAATTCAAAATAAACATTGCACTTGCATCAAGAATAGCATAGCTGGTCTAACCAATGATTTTTTTTCTTGGATGAACAGTGAAACAATACATTTTTTCCTCCAAAGTCCACGTTCTACATTTTTCTTTCTTTGAGAAGGTCATACATCTACGCTACATTGCCTTGGAGGGCACTCAGGAGGCTGGGGAGGAAGAGCAGTTAGAACATCTGTCCTGTTTGAGCTTTCTTAGAGCAGAGGAGTGTCCGTGGAACATCCACACAGAAGGCTTCACATGTGAACACTGCACCAGGAAAAAGCATCCTGCAGATGATGGACTTTTACCTTCAGTATGTGTATCATCACAGATAGTGTACTGTACTGCCTGGACGTCTGATTCAGCATTTCCAAACACCAGTTCTGGGGTTTCCACATGACTAAAACCTGGTTAGCAGATTAGTATTAAAACTTGAGGTCTTACCATCCAATTATAATGTGCTTGAATGACCAGCAATTGCATTCAGGTGAACCTATACTCTTCCCTCAGCAGCCACCACATGGACATGTAACCCATCACACCTCAGGCACATTCTGAACCTGCTCTCATTCAGCGTGTTATATCTTACAGACACAAGTATTACTCAGAATCAGAGAAAAGAAAAACTGGACAGAATAGACTTTTGTTACAAATAGGTACACGTCCTTCCAGATCAACCTTCCTCCTCACCCTCATCATGTCGGTATGCTTAGCTCTAGTGCCACATGACACCCTCACTCTTGATGTCTGCAGGACATTCCAGTGCAGGTGGCTTATGGATGCCTTAAAGGAAGAGTCTGGAGAAATTGGAGGCCGCCAGAAATCTGATCAGTGGTTCACCCTTCACACCTTCTCATCCTTGTGCTACAGGGCCCTGAGGAGCAATGGTGTGAGGCAGGCAGATCCCTAAAACCCAGCTGACAGCTGACACAGCACAGTTACAGATGTGGTACACACACACACACACACCCCCCAAGTTAGTGCTATGGAGGAAGCACTAGAAGGACCTTGCTCAGTTAGCCCTAATAGCCACGATGGCCCATGGGGAAGGGATCAAGCTGTTGCCATCTGTGGGAGGAGAAATATGGGAATACGATTTTGATTGCACACCTGCTTGAAGGGCAGTTGCCAAAGAGCCCCCAAAGGGCCTCTCCCTCCACGAGGGCCACTTCGTCTCTACTAAAGCATCCTTGCGGAACAAACTGAGTGGAAGGAATTTCCTCTAGCAGAGCAGCTTTCAAAAACCCCAAGCCAAATAGGCAAGAGAGAAAAAGCTCCCTGAACAGTTTTTGCTGATCTTTCTCTGAGGATACTTCTTGCCCGTTTTTTCCTCCGTGGATAAGATATCTTTGTATATCAGACTAGGCAGATATAAAAACACATAAACCTTCTTTATTGAAATCTCTGGTTTATGCAGCTTCTTTATTTCCCTGTTTTTTTTCCTTAGCTTGTTTCTTTTTATTATTTTGGAAGGAAAACTAATATTATGCTTACTGAATTTTAAACTGTACTGGATTTGCACATGATGTTTTGCTATGTTAAAAAAAAAACATGGTAATTTAATAATTCAGAATTTAATTAATTAAATAAATAAATATAAGCATGTTGCCTCTACCAACACGCAAATGCAAACTGTCAGCGTATCCAAACCTCTTTGGCATGAGCCAAAACATGCAATAAGAAATGTGCAGTAGGTTCTACTATTAAACTGATTGATCCATCTGTGATAAGGAACAAACATAGTATTTATGGTTTTGACCTTGGTGGATGTTTTGTCTCATTTTATAAACTTAAATTGCCTCCTTATATAAATGCTAAATATATTGCTTCCTCTTTGCACATTAGTAGAACAGCTGATGAGTTGTCATTTCTAAAGGATGGAAGATTTCTGGTATCATTCAGGTTTAAAAAATTGCTAGCTTATTACTCTCCCCTTATTCAAACTTATCCTACATTTTCTATTTAATTTATTTTTCTTCCCTTGAAATGTATTTTGTCCCTATATACTTCCATATATATCTCCTTTTTTAAGATGTTTTGATTAAAACTTTCAACAGAAATTTTTTCTAAAGTCATATAGTTTCGAGATAACATTTTCACCAAAAATGCTTTATATTATGGTGTTCATCACCTGTTTTCCAGGTCAATAATACTATAAATAAAGCTACTTTAGAGAGTTTGGTTTAGATCACAGTCAGCTTCCACACTCAACAGATTAACAGCCAGGATGAGAACATATGAAATTCTTTTTTGTCCTGTTGTTAGAGGACACTTGCTAAAGAAAGCAGCAACTAGCAATAATATTTTCCTGACATTGGATCAAGCTTCCTCACTGGCTTCACTCTCCGTTTTTCCATCTTTCTGCTGGGAAGGTGTTGCTGAAATACAAATGATGTGCTAGCATAAGTGAAGGTTTTGCAAAGGAAACCTGGACAATGTGCAGCTTTGCTGGCCACACCTCTGTTTTCAGCTGACACTCTTCACAGTCTCCTCCCAACACAGCTGAATCTATGTATTGCAGGCAGCCTGGCCCCCCAGTTCTTTGAATGCTAATTCTCTACAAGACCTAAGGTCTTAATACTGCGTATTTGTTCAGGCATCAGATATCAAGATCTGTTTTTTTCATATTGCCTGGGTGAGAAATTACAATAAATGAAGTCTGCATGTTCAGTGCCATGTGTTCTGTGCAATGAGGATCAGGGGTTTTGTTTGCCACCTCCACAACTTAGACATAAAGCAAACTAAGCCCAAATTTCTTACTAAGACTAAATCTGAATACAGCCAAAACAGCCCTTAATATCAACAAATACTTAAATCTGTTGTGAAAGTGTGCGTGTGAAATATGTGCGGTAAGTTAAAGGGGAATTTATTAAATTCACAAAGTATTAATCTAATTGGCTGATAAGATTTTACAGAAAGGAGGTAAAAGTCAATCCCTTAAATTCCTCATATCTAAGCAAAAGACCCTGCATAGAGCCTTGAGACAACCTAAAATTCAAAATCAGACTCTCAGACTACATTTTGGACTAAATTCTCAATTTATAGTTTTTAGTAAGCTCCTCATTGAGTTTAGATTTTGGACCTTGTTAATTCATATGAAAACTGATTATGACATGCTAAAGCATAAGGAAAGAGCTTAAACCAAACCCATGTGGCCCTCAAGAAAAATGCCATTTTAGCTACATTTTCCTACACTATTGAGCATCAAGAGCAATTTTGGGAAATCTTTATTTTTTTTCCCCCTGAATTTGGAAATAAGTTACAAGCTAGTAGAAACGACATATTGCTGTCATAAGCTACTAGAAAGGAATATTGCTGTGTGTGCATACAGCTACAAACCACAATAGCTTAAGTTTTCATTGGTGCTTTCATACTCAAGTCACAGAAGACTACTTTGCAACAGTACATCTAGCTTCAAATTGTCTGAAAGGTTGCAGAAGCCTCATCCTGAATGAAAAGTGGCTGACAAAATACGCTTGAATATAGTCCTTTGTTTGTTTGCTTGTTTCAGCATGGCCTAAAGAAATCTGCAAATTAAGGAAAGACTTAAATACCCTACAAAACTACGAGTTCATTTGTATAGGTCATCTACTATCAAAAGGACCTTCAAAAAGAATACCAGAGAACAAGCACTATCGATGAGAGAAATTTAGATAACTAGGCTTGTGCATGACCATAAACAATGTTTGTTTTTAAGCTTCTTAGTTGCAAGTGAAAGGACATGATCTTGCAACCTATGTCACCTTCATCACAGTATTATAAATAACTGCTAGATCACAACATCGCAGAACAGGAGAAGACTTTTTTTTTTAGAATTTGCAAGCTGTCAGATTTATTAACAATCATGTCTATGAGTCTGTTTGTTTCTTCAGGCCCAGCAACTTATCATTGTCCTAATAAAAACGCAGCAACATTCAGTTTAGAGTGGCTGTTTGAAAAGTAAACACTGTATCAAACACTAACATGTGAAACATCCTTCCAACAGAGGCAAAAATCTTAAATTGTTTTAATCTGATGCATATGGAGGCTACAATGCTTGGAGCAGGCAGGCTGGAGAATGGGGACTGGCAGCAAAGAATACGTTAAATCATCATGTCCTGGGATTCTGTCTCCAGTGTTTGAGAGAAACAGAGATTTTTTAAATCGTATCTCATCCTGGTTTTACTTCAAACAACCTTCCTAGGGGTAATGACCACAACAAGATCAATGTCAGCATGTTGTGACGATCTGGTTGACTAGAGGGAAAAAAAATACGGTATTTTTAGGATGCCTCAGTCGTACAGTAACTGAAAGATTTGCTTCCTAGTAAAACACAAACAGCTTTTCCTAGGCCTCTACTTCCATCTCTTTCAAATCTTAATTTACAGTATTTTTTCTTAATATAGGGCTATAATTGTGGCTGTAACGATGGCTCCGTGTTTCAGTCAATACCAGCTTTGTCTTACTCCGTATTCAGTCTCTCTGGATGGTAAGTTTTATTATGCACATTGACAGAAGTCAATGTCTGTTTGTTATTTCAGTTTTATATGTTACCAAGCCTGAACACAGAGCAATTAAGTTGTTAGCTCTATTGTGATGCAGTTTGGAACTGAAAAAGAGAAGAGAGGAAAGTAAAGTGGGCCAAAAACCCGCAACAAAAATACATAGCAACAAGCATTAGGAGACTCACTGTAGCTCAGAGAATGAACAAAATTTGCAACACAATAGAAATGGGAGAAAGCTTTATATGGGCATTGAATTTAGAAGAGTTTGAAAGAAAACACTTGCAGAAGGAATTAACTTCTGGGACAAAATAAACACTAAGTGCAAAGCCTTGTCAGATTCAGAGGCATATTCCAACAAGTATTCATATTGAATACTTGGGGAAGGATCTCACAGAGAATATCAGTCAGAATAGTCGGGGCATAGTGTAGCTATATTATATATTCCTTATAATAATAGTTTCATCACACTATTTAGATTATTTATATTGTTAAGTGTAATTAATATTAAAAATCTCAACAATTAATATTTGTATTCACCTGCTATCTCGAGGCAGGGAATGTAGGTTTCTGTTTCAAACGAAGGTTGATGATAGCAAATGAGGCAACAGCCGCTCAAAACAAAAAAAAAAAAAAAAGAGCTGAAGATGACCAATAATTAGAGCCTAAAGATCATGGAACATAAATGCAGGAATTATTGCATTTCATTTTTAGGTTCAACTGGTATTAAGAGTGAAATTCAAGCTGGAAAACACAGTCTTCCATTTATTTCTTTATAGGTAGTTAACTGCAAAAAGCAGTGCTTGCAGGTAGTCTTTCAATGACACAAACCTGGAACTCATTAACTAGGGCATACAACCTGCAAATGGCTCTTTGAGAACTGGTATTGCCAGGTGCTGAGCCAGGGTGAACAACGTTACTCCCGCATCAGCCAGGTGAAGAAGAGGCTACACATGAGTTCAGCATCCCCAAATTGTCAGTCAACTCAGTACTAGTAGGTACCAGAAAGGATCACTCCAGGCAGTACTATTACACTGAAATGGATTGGTTTTCTGTTTGAGAGATTACTCACTAACTTCTAGGGCATTGAGTAATTTATTGTGCAATTAGGATGCTTGTGAACACAGGAGCTTTTAATGCAAGGTACCTACAGTTGCCCCTCTATAGCCTCCTTAAGCAAGGAAAAAATGTTTTATCTTAATTAATCCACTTGCTTTCTGTCTTTTGACAGCAAGGGAAAACGCTTGCTAAATTGGCTTAGATTATGTTGCATTTTACTGTACTTTTAAAATATTGCTTTAATAACTGCTTCTTCTGAAAACTAGCAATGGTGTCTGCAATATCATCTGAAACGAATGAGGAGACAGTGCTAACGTTACTAATTATTTTCTCTCCAAAGCACCCCAAATTTTTAAATGCACTCCAAACAGAAAAGTTGCTGCCTAGAGTACTGTGATGGGCAAACGAGTCGCTCAGCCCCTAAGAAAGTGGCCACACAAGCAAGCTACAGTATTTGCCAATATTTACTTGCCAGGGCATCCACACTCTGCTCCCATTAGATTATACCACAGTCGGTTTTATGGAAGATGTGTACCCAGCCTCAGTCAGAAAACTTGCCTGCTTATATGTATAATGCAAACAGAACAGTTACAAGTAATAAAGATGGAGTCATAAGTACTATTTTGTATATGCTTTGCAGAGATTTAACTCTTCACTGAAGGCCAGTGAAGGCTTCATGATAACTTACGTTCCCTGCTAAGTAGAGTAACAATGTGTTGGGGAGTAAAAGGAAGAAGGGAAATATTACTTTGTTTGCTGAAAGACTTATTATTGATATATAAATACAGAATGCAATAACCCATGATTTATACATTTAAAAATGCATCTCTGTGGCTAGGATCCATTTCTTACCTAGTTGATATTTTATCAGGAAGAGGATGCAGAGGATTTGCAAACGTGCCTCAATGTAAAGAAGTAAAGAAGAAAAGCCCTCAGACAGTGTGGGTCTCTCAGATTTCAACTGAGTTTTAACAGACATTAGAATTTGCTATTCTAATCCACCTCCTATACTTCTGGTAGATGAACTGTTGCAGGAGATACAAGAGTATCACCTATCAGCTAGCTATGGCATTCAAACACTACATTTACTTCCGTAAAATCCATTCTGTAAATACTCTCCATTCAGTGCAGTCACTAAAGTATGACAACGGTGTATATTACTTACGTGCCAATGGAATCACATTTGGAAATTAAAATTCTGCTGTGTGACAAAGACAAGGTACAAAAACCTCATAGATTTATGAAGAAGTAAATAGAAGGCAAAAAAACAACATTGCTCAAAAGATTTACAAGTATCATGTATTCAATAAAGTATGTTATACAATAAAATGATCCAACATCAACAAAAAACAAGTAAGCTGTGTTAGTTTTACACAAATCCGTCTTGGTTTAGGTCTTGTAGTTTGATTTTGCTGCACATTTTAACTCAGTGTTTTCTCCTGTTGAACTACATGTTGAGGAAATATTTCAAAGAGCTTCGCACTTGCCCTCATGAAAAGAGAATGAGCAATAGGTTTGTTTTTGTGACCCATCACTTTTTTTTTTAAATAAACACGTAAGTGGTTGCTCTGTTTTTCCTGGAGATAAATCAAAAACGTTTGGAAGGGTGGAGCATAGGTAGGAACCATAGGTAGGAACCATTCAACAGACGAATGGTTTTTTCCAATTCTCATGTCCTCCATAGCAATATGTGGATTAAAGCATCTATAAAGTGCACACGCAATTAATAGAATGGCACAGAACTGTTGTACCTGGAGAGAGAGGCTGGTCACAATGCATATTTATAATAATCCATTCACAGACAAATAATTTCACTGCATGGGTGCAGGACTCAGTGTATGATCCAGGGCTGAGAACAGTCAGCTGCCCCTGCTCTGACAGGGCCTGTGTTAGTAAGTTAGTAACTCTCTCTTATTCTGAGATATTTTGTCTTTCGAAGCACCTTTCTCAAACGTGATGTCCTAGGACTTGTGTCTAATATTTACTGCTGAGGAGAGACATTGAGTGAGCTGTCTGCACTTCTGCAGGAGGAAGAAGGCAACATCTTCCCTTCGCTCCCCCTTTTTATTGAGAAAAAGTAATAATACAGAGAGCTAAGGTGATCTTTCCAGAAATTTTTCTTCCTTTATCCCAGGTGGGTATCTTATACCATATAATGCCTCACAGAATCCATCCCAGGAACCAGTGACAAAAAAGATGTGCTGTCCATTTAATCTCCAAATTGCAAAAATCCAGAGTTGTGACAAGGCACACTGCACCTTCCAGTGTCTGCAGGTGCCAACTAGCTATCAAATCAGAAAATTGCCAGAGTATTATGTTGGAGTCCACGTATCCCGTCACTTGGGGTACAGCCAAACTCTACTCCAGATCACTGAGTGGCCCTGCAGCCATGCCAGTTATAAATTCCAATCATGTTCACATCCTCAACACTAACATGCTCTGTATTCCCTTTTGGCCCTTTTCTGTAGGAAAAGAGGTCTTCTGTGGACACATTTTAGATGTCCTTTAACTAGCATGTTACCAGAAAATTATATGCTGATGTGTCCATAGAAGTTTTGGTTAGCAACCAGCAGACAATTATTTATCTTCAAACTACGATTAAGACTATCTGAATCCAAACCTGAATTTGCAAATTCATTATGAAAATTCTAACCTGGATCTTTCATCTATCGTTTGTTCTCCACAAATGGATTCAAGATTCATTCTGTTTAATTTTTGTTTTGTTAAATGTCAGTAACAGCCTTTTAGCAAACTATAAATAAAATACTAATTTGATTGAATAAGTTAGCACTGTCCAACAACAGTAATTATAATTAGCAAGAAGTAGTTACAGTATTGGTAAATCGTGTTTTATAATTCCTGTATCCTGATAATGATAGAAGACTATGGTTGTAACCAATACAAAGATCTTGTTGAAGCCTACAAATATCAAAAGTAAAATTTGATAAATTCTGGGTTTATGTGTATTTCACCAAATTTATGTTTGCTATTTTGACAAAGGCAATGCAGCCCCATCATAGATATTTACACATGGCCATAATTTTGCATGGGATTTCTCTGAAAAAGAAGCGGTAATTAATAAAATAGTAGCAGTGTGATCTCAATGATACTCGCACAATATTGCAAGCATAAAAGCACCAAAGCCTTCCCATCTCTCTTTTAGCAGCTGTAAAACACACCTTTATCAGGTTAGGCAAGATTTTTAATGCTCTGGTGAAATTTAAGAGCTTATATGAAAAAAACTCCCAGATTTCATAATCCACTGCAGTGCCAATATTAAAAAAAGCTTTCTATTCCCACCGAACACCCACATCTTCTTTAATCCTCAGAGCAGTGTTTTCATCATATGTCAAGCTTTATACATAAATCTGTTCTCAATTGCTTTTCTTTTTTTTTCTTTTTTTTTCCCCCTCATTTAATTTTAAGCAACTTGTATCCTAGGTTTCTGACATGATGCTATTTTTTAATCAGGTAGAAGCCCAAAATCAAGTTTCAGTATTCGGCAGACCTTAATAAAGGTGAAATATTGATACTGTGTTGTTCAACTCAGTCTTCTGTCATGGCTTTTATTGCAGGTCTCTCATCAACGAAGCAGATGCATCTGAGGATTTGTGTCAGAGAAGTTTGCACGACCGAACTTCAAATGTCTGAAGAAATACTAGGAGACACAAAACAAGGTCTGTTGTCAGATGATGGAGCATCTTTTCGTGAATGATTGCAAATTGATCACACGAGAATAAGTGTAAAAACTTTTCAAAAGCGTAAAAGAAAGCAGAAAAGTCAAACACCACATGAAAAGGGAAAGTTTATGACAATATTTAAATTTTTCAGAGAACATACCAGAAGAAAAAAAAGTACTTCAGCATTCTAACTATCAAAATATCACAGCTACAATGTGTTATGTGTAACACATACACATCCAGCAAAACCTTGGATTAATAGCTGTGCTGAAGCATACATTGTACCTACTGTAGCCTGATCTTCAGCACCTGCTGTGTCAGTCAGGAATGAGGACTAAGGAAACAAAACATCCAGAAGCAGCTGCTTTCAAATTGAGATACTGTATTATACCATAAATTTTGAACTATGATACTGTATTATACCATAAATTTTGAACTATGATTTGCATATGGTTATTGAGAGACACATATCGTATATCAATTTACAACAGAAGTGGATTGTACCTGTAGTTAACAATGTCTATGAGATAAACAAACAAGGGACAAGGGAAGACTGACAAAGCAAATTTTGTGGAAACTGGTATCGATTTGAGGAAATGAATAACTATTTCTTCAGTTAGAACCCTCAATTAAAAAGTGGGAAGAGGTTACATAAAATAATCAGAGGATACAGCACAGCTTTCACAGGTCCTGAGGTGTAGAAGACTACTGACCTGTAGCTACAGTGCATTACGGTTGTTGCTCCTCGCAGTTTTACTTTTTGGTGGTTGGACTTTCAGAATAAATGGATCTGGGCACACATGTCATTACAAAAATTGACCATCTGGAAATCCACCATCATTTTCATCATTATATAAGGTAAACACAACAACCTGATGTTTGGAGCAGGTTTTCAAAGTCTGTGGAACAGTTCTCAGAACTCTTGACAGTTCTTCATGAAGAAATAAAGAGCAGCAGCAGAACAAAAGAAATTATGATGGGAACTATAAGTGGCAGTGCAAAGAGATGGGTTTCTTTTGACATTTGAAGTTACCTGGCAGTATGGTACAAGACAAAAGCATCTGCATGACACAAAACAATTTTAGGTTTCTGCAAATCTACAAAAGACTTCTTTGGGAAGTTCAGGAGGGAGAAGGCACTACGAAATAAAAACATGTAAAATAATTCCTGAAGACTATGTTTAAAAACTTTTAAAAAATTTATTACGGTCTATATTCTGCCTTTAGTTTCTTTGGTAGGAAATCTAAAAAAAAATCTATGGCTTCTGAAGTGATATCTCTGGGTTTGTCCTGTAAAATGAAAGGAGAATGTTGTCCTTTACCTTCAGTCTTATGACTGTATTTTCATATTGTTAGTTTTCATCCCATACTACTGCATTAAAGCTATATGGAGTGGCTTGAAGCTTTGTGAACTGGCTAACAATACCAAAAAAAAAAAAAGAAAAAAGAAAAGAAGATAAATAGAAGTTAGAGAGAGTGGTTTCCTTTATGTTTCTAGTTTTGTTTCAGAGAAGAAAGACATTTCTTTCCACCAGGAGGGAAATTGCTTTGTGACTAAAATGGCATTAGACTGTCTCCTGTGAATTTTCTGAAAGCACGGAAGAGTAACAGCAAAAAAGAGCAAACAAATACTGCTGCGTGACTAGATTTGAAAAATAAACTGTGTTTTAGAGCATATATTTCTGAAGCCAGAAGGAATTGTTAGATCTGCTAAACAACAGGCTTTATACCTTTTTTAAGTAGTTCCTGCTTAATTAAAACTTAGTAACAGCAACCACCCAATCTTGACTTAAAGTATTAACAGCTTTGCAGGACCTAGTGATTCCAAAGGCAATTACCATCATTGTCAAAACTCCCCACTTGATTTCTAGCTTAAACTGATCAAGCTTCAACTACCAGCTATTGCCTGCTGCATTGAGAAGCCTCCTATTATCACACACATCCCCCAAGGAACTTACAGACCAGGAAGAACCCCACGCTTTAACACCAGAAACATATTTGTTTATGGATGGAGGATGAAAGACTCCATCTGTGAAGCCTCTCAAAGGGAAAGTTAAGTCATTACTTCGACTATTATTTGAACCCAATGTAAAAACTTGATGAGGAAATGTTTTTATTGATGTGAGTGAAGAATGAGGTAGATGTACAGTCCTTTATTTTATGAAGTATTGGTAGCACAGAGGTCCAAATGACTTTCAGACTGGCATTTTCTGGCTAAGTGGCAGCAGCCACAACTTGTGTCTTGCAAGCAGAGATGTGTCAGAGTGGAGCTTTGGAGAGAACAGTTAGAAGACAGTGAAAGCCGTGGAAATACCTTGACTCTGCATGTGTTCTGACCCATGCTTCAGCTTGGAGAATAAAGTGGACTGAGCTCTTGGCACATTTCTGTCGTGTTTTTGGCAAAGGATAGAAAACCATCCACCATTCAGCTTTCTGACAGAGGCAGCAATGTAAATGAGAAACTGTCCACCAGCACATTCTGCCACTTCCTATGCACTTGCTCACTTCTCCCTTGTGTAAGAGATACAGTGGGGAAAAAAAAAGGGCTGAAAGGAACTGGAAAAAGAGTGGGGTTTGGATTTCTCTGTATTTAGTCCTACAAGTTTTGCATACAATGCAAACAGACCCAGTACAAGCCCCTTAGCTGTGTCTTACATCCTGTTAGAAAGATGATTTCAGTAAGAGTAACACGTATCTGTAAAGGGCTTAGCCAAAAAAAAAGTACCCAAGATTTACCCTCAGAAGTGCTACTATTATTGATGGTTGTGTACTTGGCCATGTTTTTTTTTTCTAGTTACTACCAAAACAAGTATACATATATATATGTGTGTGTGTGTGTATGTGTGTGTGTGTTTTGGTTTGGCCTGGCCAGATTTTGGCAGCGGGGGGGGGAGCTGCAGGGTGGCTTCTGCAAGAAGCTGCTAGAAGCTCCCTGAGTTTGACAGAGCCAATGCCAGCTGGCTCCAAAGAGGGACCCACCGCTGGCCAAGGCTGAGCATATCAGTAAAATGATAGGAGAGGAACGCCTCTGTGAAAAACATATTTAAGAACGGGGAAGAAGAACTGCGCCATAACAGCTGGCACAGAGATGGAGGAGTGAGAATCTGTGCAGACACCAAGGTCAGTGAAGAAGGAGAGGGGGGAGGATGAGCTCCAGGTGCCGGAGCAGAGAGAGTCCCCCGGGTCTGTGGTGAAGACCATGGTGAAGTGGGTTGTCCCCCTGTAGCCCATGGGCGAGGTGCAGATGTCCACCGTGAGGATCACCGCGTAGATGTCCACCGTGTAGAGGACTCCACGCCGTGTGGGTGGATGCCTGAAGGGGGCTGTAGCCTGTGGGAAACCCGCATCAGAGCAGGTCGCTGCCGGAACCTGTAGCCCGTGGAAGAGGGAATGCCCACGCTGGAGCAGGTTGGCCAGTGGGACTTCTGTGCCGCTGCGGGGGACTCACGCTAGAGCAGTTTCCCCTGAAGGACTGCGCCTCAGACTCACAAGGGGTGGGTTCCCCCTCGTGAGGTGTCTCCCGTTGGGCAGTTTGTGATGAATTGCCCTTCATGGGACGACTCACACCGGAGAAGAGAGCGTGAAGCTTGTCTCCCGTGAGAGGGACCCCACAATGGCCCTGGGGAAGAGTGAAGAGTCCTCCCCCGGAGTGAAGAAGCGGTGGAACCAATGTCGGATGAACTGACCCCAACCCCCATTCCCTGTCCCCCTGCGCCGCTCGGGGGGGAGGAGGTGGAGAAACCGGGATTGATGTTAAGCCTGGGAAGAAGGGAGGGATGGGGGGAAGGTGTTCTGTTTAAGATCTGTTTACTCTTTCTCACTTCTCACTACTCCTCTCTGATTAGTTCTCTTAATAAATGTACCTAATTTCCCTAAAATTGAGTCTGTTTTGCCCAGGACGGTAAATGAGAGTGATCTCCCTGTCCTTATCTCGAACCCTGAACCCTTTGAAATATTTTCTCCCCCTGTTTAGCAGTGAAGGGGGAGTGAGAGAGCGGCTGTGTGGGTACCTGGCTGTTGGCCAGGGTCAAACCACGACAGTGTGTATATGTATATACAGCAAACATACATATTCCAACATTCACAGTACTCCAGGAAATACCTTTGCACAGATCAGGGCAGTTTTGGCTACTAATGGTACCTTGGTTTGGCCCATGGAAGAAGCAAATACACAGTCCTAAATCTCTGAAACAAAAGCGCTGCCTATATTTGTCTCTTCTGATGCTGCCAGCACCCTGATGAGTATCATAAAATAAAAATAACTCTATTAAGACAGGATGCTGTCTATATTATGTAATAAATATGTGAAAATCATCTTTATGCAAAACCTCTTTTTATTTTTAGAAGAAGACAGAACAGGGAGCAGATTTTAAAAAAATACAAATAAACTAGACATAGTTTTCATTTTCTTCAAAGCTTGTTGTAGATGATAAATATTATATAATTTAATAAGTAATAAATATCATCTGCTTGCTGCACCATCATATACATACTAATACAACTAAAAGCATGACAATAATGGCAATCCTGGACATACTAAGAAAAACCAAAAAAGCAGGGTAGAATTCAAATCTTGTATCCTACTTCTGTGGAAAATATAGAAGAAGGTTTGAATAGTCCATCACACAGGCCTACATGATCTCTATATAAAATTTTCTAACACACAATTAACTTTATAAGTACACAATATAAGCAGAGGATAAAATGTTTTTCAAGGACACCCTTGCACACAGGATGTGATTAATACAGGATGAGGGAATCGGTTGTCTCTGTGAATGCCCAAACTGAAGCTTCCTGCAAAGGCTAGTGCGGGCAAGGGGAAAATTAAGATTAATATCACTTACAGTAGAGGATCAGACTGCAGTAGATAGCCAGATCTGCCCTTGTCTGTACTGATAAAGGTCCCCTGGACTTCAAAGGATGCCTACAGTCAAGTTCAAATTGGATGCTGATACAAATAAGGATTCTAGACTGCATCTGGGTCTTCATATATGTGTCCATGACAACACAAACACACAGACTCACTAATGCTTTTCTGGGTTTTGAGTAGAAAAATGTATCTTCAAGGAAACTCTGATTTGTGCTTTTTAGCTTGCCCCCTCTGTCACTGTGATGGGAAACTGCATATTCAGGCTGATATAGATTTCATTCTGTTATGATCCTCAAATCCCTTTCCTAATTTTATCAGAAACAGGTGTTTCAGAAAACTATCTGTTTTTTTGACCAAAATTCAAAACCTGACCAAGGAGTTACGTAAGTTATTAAACCTTTCTCTCAAATGGGATAACTATTTGGAATTTATTCTGCCCAGTTCAGCCAGCAAATATTTGTGTGTTCTATATGTCGTCTTCAAAAGAGTCATATTAGTATAATGAAGTACAGTATTAGTATAATAAAAATGAAAATATTCAGGCCTTAGGATATGCTATTTGGACCACAGGTGACCACACAGTTTAAACTACAGATATGATACAAAAGTTCCTCACCAGTTCCTGAACTGAGTCTCAGCTGAGATGACAAACTATTAGGAAGATATGGCACTCTAGGACTATGTTATCATGAAAATCTTGTCCCAGGAAAAAGCTGACCTACGAAAAATATGAAAAAAGGGGACATAGAGAAGATTAACCACAACAGCAACAAGAGTAAGTATAATTAATAAATACTGAAACTGTGCTCCAAATTTGTGTTCTAGGTTGAGTGTCTAATATGGAATAAATAGAATAAATAGAAGTAACAATCTGGTTGGAAGATATGTAGGAGCAGAATTTTACAGTAGCATTATAAGTAGTAAAAATTATCCTCTCATAATGAATGTGGTGTGAAAAGATTCCTCTTCCATATAGATAAGATTTCTGTATTTAAGACATTTGAACACACTTTCAGTAACCCATGACCATCTTTGCACACTGACCGAGTGCAAAAAGCAGATGACAATGATCTGTCTCTTTTCACACTGGAATGAACACTGGGGTTTTTGGAGACTTACATGAATCCATTACTATTAATAAGAACAACCATTGTATAAGTTCCATTTGGGGAAAAAAAATGGACTAGGGAGCATTTCTAATTTGAACAGCTTTTAGCTACTCTAGGATGAGATGCATAATAGGCCTTCCAAAGTGCCCATGTCCCACAGTTGGACTTCAAAAGAAATAATTCACTAGTTCAGCACTTTATCTCTTATCCCTCTCTTACTCTGGGAAATAAACCTCCCTTCTAATTAAAAAAATGCAGATGGAAACCCTGGGGCAAGATCCGGTGTGAGTTGTGAGAATGGCCAGTTAGGAAACAAAACTGAAATGATACCTGCTCCTGGATGAGGGTGCTAGTTTTTCTTAATGTAAAACAAATTTTTTGTCTGTTTTCCCATTCAGCAATGAGCTCAGCTCCCCTGAAGCTGTCAGGTAAGGCCAAGATTTTCAGTTCAGTGTCACTTTTGATATTTGCTTCAGAAAATCCAAAGCAACTCTCTCTGCTCCCTTCCACATCCTTCCATTTTGGCAAAACCCTGTGCCTTCTCCAAACAGCGTGCAAAACATTCTGCAGTAGGGAAAAGCAATGACATTAAGACACTGGACTGCAGAAGTTGTTCTGGAATGATTGAACAGCCCCGGCTGAGACAGAAAGAAAGGAACCGTTTTTGCGCATTTATTATCTAACATTTTTACTTTTCTTTTTTCTTTCCATTAATGGATTGGAGATGCACTTTTATCACCCGGAAGAACTAATAACAACAATTTGCTATGCTATCAACATGTCATAGCTTGAATAAAAAACAGGATAGATCATATACATAAGTGTATGCCACAGTCATCAATATAATAAGAAAGTTATCTTTTCCTTCTACATAAATTAATAAAATACTCTCACTTCTCACCCACTACTTAGTTTGTGAACTGTGTTTGACTGGCTTGGGTGAATACATGCAAATGAAAAAGCTGCTTTATTCCAACTGAATAACATGTCACATTAAATTAAGAAAGTGAACTGCTGTAGAGGAAACATTAATTAAATCAAGGAGAACTATGTGCTCAAACTTGGAATGTATTTGGAACTGCTCTAGGGGAAAAAAAAATAAAATGAGAAAATAATTCCATCTCAAACTATATTCAAAAAGCTGTAGCTGGAAGCAGACACAGTCATAGTCAGAAAACTGCAGTCTACTATAAGTAGCTTGACACCAGTTAGATATGAGGATATTACTAAATGGATTTTGTGTTGCATTCCCAAAAGTTTTTACAGTTTCTTCATTGCCAGATGTTCAATGTACATTCATGGCCACATGAAACAAATACAAAATATATAAATAAATACATAGATGTGTTTATGTATGTTTGTTGTAGGGAGGGTCAATGTAATGCATTAAGATATAACGTATATTTTTTTATTTAAAAAAGTAAAATAATGTCAGAGAGTAGAGTAACAGAATATCCTTTCCCTATTAGTTCTGAGCTGTCTTTAAAAAATAAAAATTATTTTAAAAGGACGTGTTACTGACAAATCCATAGTTTCCTTTTGAAATCAAAGTATTCAACCCTACAACACAGCCTTAAAATAAATCACAGAATCACAGAATGTCAGGGGCTGGAAGGGACCTCAAAAGATCATCTAATCCAACCCCCCTGCCAGAGCAGGATCACCTACAGTAGATCGCACAGGAACGCGTCCAGGCGGGTTTTGAATGTCTCCAGAGAAGGAGACTCCACAACCTCCCTGGGCAGCCTGTGCCAATGCTCTGTCACTCTCATGGTGAAAAAGATTTTCCTAATGTTTTTGTGGAACCTCCTATGTTCCAGCTTGTATCCTTTGCCCCTTGTCCTGTCATTGGACATCACTGAGAAGAGCCTGGCTCCGTCCTGCTGGCACTCCCCCCCCCTTGACATATTTATAAACATTAATGAGGTCACCCCTCAGCCTCCTCTTCTCCAAGCTAAAGAGACCCAGCTCCTTCAGCCTTTCCTCATAAGGGAGATGTTCCACTCCCTTCATCATCTTAGTTGCTGTGCGCTGGACTCTCTCCAGCAGCTCCCTGTCCTTCTTGAGCTGAGGGGCCCAGAACTGGACACAGTATTCCAGATGTGGCCTCACCAGGGCAGAGTAGAGGGGCAGGAGGACCTCTTTCGACCTACTTGCTACTCCCCTTCTAATACACCCCAGGATGAACACCAGGGCAAATTTAGTGAATGTTACATGTTTCATAGTTTGTGACCATAACTCATTCATTTCCAGAAAATGTGCTCTCACAGAGTCGGGCATTGCTTTGAGACATGTTGGCTACTTAAAATCCCATCCGTGATTCTGAAATGTTTTTTATCAAAAGAAAAAAACAACCGGAAACATTGCTGCTTCAGATGCAAACCGATAAGGTGACCATCTTTGCTCCCTTTGATGTTTGGTTGCTGTTTAAAGAAAAGCATCTTTCTTTCCTGTAAGTTCCTGCTGTCAGCATCATGTCACCGACACAACTCAAAAGAATCAGCAAGTTATGGCCAGTGTAATGTGGAGAGACTATGATTTAGGGGACACGTAGAATGAATGACTGTGTTGCTTTACCAATGACTGTGGAATGAAGCGCAGAGAAGGGGCAGTACAAAAAGAGGTTAAATTATTGTTGGTGTGCAACATTTAAAGTGTTTAATCCAAATACATTAGCAGAATGTGATACTTAAAAAAGCAGATTATGCTAAAGGCAGAGGTCATCAAAGATTTATGCAGTAAGCCAGCATTTGATTGTGCTGGAGGATTCTGCGAAATTTGCAAGTCATTTAATGTCTTTGCTGTTCAGTCATGAATTGTAACGGAATTTATCAATACTTGTTTTGCCTAAACTATCAGTGTTCTATATCTTGACTTTATTTTTTCTTTTTTTCAAACTCTTTATAGTAAAGGGGTAATATTTAACAGAGGGCATATTTAATCAGAATTAAAAAAAAATCCTTACAAATTAGCCCAAAATTTCACTATCAGCATAGAAATAACTTCTCAATTTTGGGGAGTCTACAGATTACTCTCTTTAAAAAAAAAAAAAAATTAAATAAGCGAGAACAAAAAAATTAGGTTTTCCTATTATTTTCTGGTACTAATTTCAAATTATATTTGCTTTTTGGTAAAAATATCAAAATATGTATCTGAAGATATATTCTTTTCTTTACTAACTTGTACTAAATCTTTAGGCTTTTATTTAAACTCTCTCCCCTCACTTTTATAAAATTTTACCATTGACCAACACATTATTTTCCTGCTAAATAATTGTTCATTAAAACAGCATGTTTAGCTGCGCTTTCCTGAAAAATCTTGTATGATGCAGAGATGTTTTTTTGTGCAAATCATCCCTGAAGGAATCACTCATATAAAATAGATTTTCAGAACAATATTAAACATGTTTTGAATAATTTGTCTACATTCCTTAAAATTTCTCCCATTTTTGTCATTAATTTGTGTCCATACTCATTGTGAATACAACGAAAAATTTCTCACAGTCCTATATGTCTATGTATCTTTCCCTATTCAAAAACCGATATTTGCTGTTTGAGTTGAGCGTTGTAAATGGGAAAAAAAATGCAGCAGAAGAGATATACATTTAGAACAGACTTCTGAGAAAGGATACACTTTATACACAAAAATAGAAAAATAACAGTTGGTACTAATTCTACCTATAGTTTTTTTATTTTATTTTCAGCATTTATATATTTTTCAACAGAGACCATCACATGGAGTTAACAAATGGTTATGGTCAAAATTGCCACTGTAAGAAAGGTTATAGGTTGTCTTATACCATTGTGTCTCCTGAGAAACGCAGTGATTTCCATCTGTTTCCACTTTTTGCGTATCTCTCAAAATCAAGTAGTGAACACTGAGAACCAGCCAGCCAAGAGGTATTTTCCTTTTTCCTCCCTGGTGTCCCAAACAGCGGCCACACTCTAGCGCCCAACTCATTTCAATGCTTGTTTCCTTTCTACTGGGGAGCACAATGGAACGTCCTGTTTACCGCTATGGTACGTTCCACAATTTTCACTCATCAAACTAAAATCCACTTGTTTGAAAAACAGAGAATAAAAAATGAATGTAAACTGCAGTGAAAACGATACCCGTAAACAAATATGGAGAGGAGCTCTAAGAGCTCGAAAAGTTGCAGTAAGCTGTTCCATCACATAAATTGGAACTATGGCCAAAATATTAAAATGTTGAACTGAGTACTTTTTCCAGTGTGTGCGTTAGACGTGTAACCAAAATTAGTAAGTATATCTAATTTCAGAGTAATGGAGAATATAGAAAACATAAGCAATAATCACTTTAAAAATTAATATAATACTAACAACAATTTTAACATTTTTAACCGAACTATGGAAGCATGCACACACTCTGGTCACATAGTAGGAAGCGAAATCTGACTCATTCTTGACTGCTTGAGTCAAAATAATGATAAGGACTACAGTGAGCTTTCAAAGCTTACAAAAGTCTTTTGGTTAAATGATTCGATTTAGATTCTACACTCTGTGAGCTCTGAGTCAGTTGTCTTGCAGCCAGACTCTTTGTCTTAATTTGAAAAAAAAAAGCACCTTTCTCTTTCCCCTTCAGAAACTGAAATTATATTATTCCACTTGATGATTATTACAGTTTATGTGCACTTCTCTATGATTATTACTGTTAACAGCAGCACAAGCATCTTCATCATCATCATCATCATAACAGCTAGGGACTCTAGTCACAGATGAAGCGCTTAAGACATTGTGAAAACAAAAAATTAAAAGACTAAGGCAGCCTCATCATAACTCTCTTTGTGTGCATTAAACAAGAAGGAGATAGGGATACAGAGCCAAGGAGAACCAACAGAGAAAAAAACAGGTCCTTTTGCAATAGCCACTGGCCTCAGTTCCCTGTTTTCTCTGCCAAGTACTTTGGGAAAGGAGTTTTGACAGGGAAACTGAAGGCAGTAACTTTTCGCACCACTTTGTCTTCTGTACCTGTGTACTGCATGTCACTTTTTGTGAAGTGGGAGTGTCGCGGGTTAGGGCTGGGCTGGCCACCAACACGGACAGACGCTCTCTAACCCCCTCTTCCCCCCCCAAAACGGGAAGAGAAAAGGGAATGAGGCAGAGAGACTTACGGATGAGAGAAGAGAAAAAAAACTAGAACAGCTTTAATGAAAATAATAGAAAATAATAGTAAAAAGATAAAAGTAAAGAACTATATACAACTATAGATAGTAGCCCGATATCAAACCCGACTCCCTCCCCCGATAGCAATCACCACTGGTGCTGCAGAGCAGGAGGCGCCGGGGAAGCCCCAGGCTCAGCGGCGGCGGGAGCTGGATACAGGGAGCTGGATTCGGGAACTCAGGATCCGGATCAAACTCAGGAGGTCAGATGGAGTCCTCTCTGGACACCGGCCATTGCAGAAAAGAAGGGCGAAAAAAGGGCAAAAAGGGCCGAAAAGGGCAAAAGGGCAAAAAAGGGCCGAAAAGGGACGAAACTCTCGTGATCACTCAATCTATACCAGTTATGACGTATATGGGATGGAATACTCTTGTTGGTCACCTGTCCTGTCTATTACCCCCCGGAGGTGCCACCTTTTACTTCCTTGTGCCCCCCTCTTACTACCCAGCACCCCCAGCGTGGCACACAAGAGCCAGCAGTGGCCTTGGTCACTATAGGAATAAGTATAAGCAAGAGCCTTTCTACATACCAGTCCCAGGCAGTGACTGTAAACATCAGGTGTTATCACTGCCAGTAGCACACACTGTCTGCAAAAACATGCTGCTGACTTCAGAACGTGCAGCCTTTTAGAAGACACTAAACTGGAAAGTAAAAATCACTAAACAGGACTGGGTTTTTTAGCTAAACCCAGGACAGGGAGGGAAAAAATAAAAAAAAAGCAAATATCTAAGAGAAAAATACCAAGTGGCAAGGATTGGTGGCTGGCCTGAGGTGGGAATCAACACTGCGTTGGTGACGGTAAGCAGAAGGGGACAGACCCTGAGAAGAAAGTAGCATTTCGAATTAGATGTCACAGAAAACGGACAGTAGCGAAGTGCTGCAGGCAGGAAACTGATACGTCAAAACCAATGGGTCTACGACCTGTAGATTGTATTAGAAGGCACGGAGCAATGCAAGGAGGCTTTGCTGGGTTTTGTTTTGAAGTGAGAAACCTGTAGCTCTCCACTTGCACTAACTCTCATAGTTAAGGTTTAGAAAACAGCCTCACATCTGTGCTGTCTATCGGATCTATGGATGGACCTTCAGTTTGCTGCAGAGGTGACAACAAGGACCATGGAGGGAAGCTTTGGTGAGAGACAGCAGACCCCGGACTCCATGCTTTGAACTCAGAAAGACCTCAAAACTGTTCAAGTGGCACAGGGGAAAGCTGAGAGCACCGGTGGACAAGGCAAAGAGCCCAAACAAGCAGTAGCAATGTTGTACCCCTTCCAGAGGCTGTCTCTCCTGCCGTTGTCTGAATTCATGTGCGGAAGATAAAATGTGCAAAATCAAACCCTGATTTTTTAAAATCCTTGGTCAAGGGCACCAAATTCACTCTCCTGAGAAAAGAATAAAGAAATTCAGGTTGCTTAGCGTAAAGGAGAGAAGAGCAAAGGAGAGCAATACAGTTTTAGAAGACATCCTGATACCTAATTTCTCTCATGGATAAAATAAAATAATTTCCCTCAATTCCACAAAAAAAGGATTCAAATTAGGTACTAGAGGAAAACTACTGAACTGTAGGGAGACTTTTTTTTCTAGAGTGCCCACTAATTATGGTCTTTAGCATATTAGAAACACCTGCAAAGCAGGACAGAGATATCAGGTGGTGAGAGGGGAGACAATCTTCTGAGGTCCCTCTCTGTGTTGGGATTCTTTTTTAGCCACCCCAGACAAAAAAAAACCCAATAGATCTATGTTTTGATTAGACAATTTTGAAAAGACATCAAGGCTTCATTTGAAAAATAAAAGGAATGGAGAATCCTATTAAAGTTTTCTCTTATCCATCTCCACTACTGAAAATGTCTGCCTTAGTTTTCATTTGAATTATTCAAGCTTTAATGTGTAGACTTTGGTCTTTCGTTTGTTTTATCCACTTTTCATCTTGAGATATTTATAATTTAGTGCTTCAAAAGATAGTATATCCATACATATCACAACTAATACAAGTTTTAATGTTAGTATTCATATTGGGTTATCAATATTTTTCTAACATGAAGTATTAAAATACAGTTTGAAAAAGTCAGTTTTAGCTTTATATCCCTGTAACCTTTTTTAAATAACTTCAGCTAGCACTGAGGACCGAGAAGAAACAAGATTCAATTCTGTGACTTAAAATGCACCCCAAATCCAGCTGGTATAAGTAGCTTTTGCAGAGACAAAGATATAATGAGCTAACTGAGAGGAAATCCTAAGGGAAAAAAATACTCAAAGCATCCTTCAATAGCAGGAGAAATGGAGCTGCACACAGACAGCAATGCAGATAATGTTACAACTGGCTGCGGGAGTAGCAGCTATTCTATTAGCTTTTCAGTTAGAAATTCCTTTCTTGTATTTATTAAAGTGAGTAACACCAGATTACCTTTGTGACATAGTGCATGCTGGAAGAGCTTTGTATGGCTGCTTTTAATAATGATACAAACATATAAATCCAAAGGTATAGGTTATCTGTTCTTAATATAAAATGAAATTATCAAATAGAGGATGGTGGGGAATCATATGAATAGAAGTTTCTGTGACTGAACTTGGGACCAAGAGGGAGAAGAAAGCCTGCTGAAAATTTTGAAGAGGTCATTCAGAGAAGGAGGGGAAAAAAGGGAGGGAGAAGAGAATAAAATGTATATATTTTTCATTTTGGAAGGAAATCCAATGTCACCCCTGTCTAAATACATAAGAGCATCAAGGTTTTGTTTCACCTTCCCTATATTAATTACAAATAATATGCATTACTCAGATACATAGCCAAAGGTATAAGCATAGTATTTTATAGGTAAGGAATTATGCTTGGGTTTTGTCTTACTAAGTCCAGCCATCTACTAAAATTCACTGTTATGATATAAATTAGATGGAAAAATCTCTTGATAGGAAGTTTCTTGTCCTTTCTGTCACCACTAATTTCAACACTTGGGCTACTGGACTTTCCAGTATATTATAGCAGCAAGATCTGAAGGCTTCTTAGCACTTCCAGTTCTTACAGTGAGTTGTACAACTCTACTTGAAGAAACTCTACTTAATATGCTTGAATTTGGCAGCCATTTGTCAAACTCTGCATTCAAAACAACCTAAGGATGATACAACTGAATGACGCTGATGAAGAAGTACATAGTCCTGAGCTATTTCAACAAGGCCAAGTGCAAGGTCCTGCACCTGGCCCAGGGCAATCTTGTTATCAATACAAACAAGGCAATGAAGGGATCGAGAGAAGCCCTGCAGAAAAGGACTTATGGTACTGGTGGATAAAAAATGGGATGCAAGCCAGCAATGTGAGCTCAAAAAGCCAACCATATCCCAGGCTGCATAAAACAAAGAATGGCCACCAAGTCAAGTGAGGTGATTCTCCTCATGTTAGAACCCACTCATTGTACTGCATCCAATTCTGAGGCCCCTAATACAAGAAGGACGTGGACCTGTTAGAGCACATTCAGAGAAGGGCCACAAAAATGGTCAGAGGCCTAGAATACATCTCCTATGAAGAAAGGCTGAGAATGCTGGGGTTGTTCAGCCTGGAGAAGAGAAGGCTCTGGGAGGATCTTACAGTGATTTTCCAGTAATTAAAGAAGACTTATAAGAAAGACAGAGACTTTTTGTCAAGGTCTGTAGTGACAGGACAAGGGACAATGGTTTTAAAAAATGAAGGAGTGTAGACTTAGATTAAACATGAGGAAAGTATTTTTTGCAATGAGCATGGTGAGACATGGGAAGAGGTTGCCCAGTGAAGTTGTGGATGCTCCATCATTGGAAGTGTTCAAAGTTAGGCTGGATGATGCTTGCAGCAACCTGATCTAGTGGAAAGTGTTCCTGCCCATGTCAGAGGTGTTGGAAGTAGATGATCTTTAAAGATTCCTTCCAACTGAAACCATTCTATGATTCAGTTTGTTTTCTTAAAAAACTATGAAAAGATTAAGAACGGAATTCATGATGATGACCATATACTATATGGACTTATACATAATTTTCTAATTTAACTCCCTAGTTTACAGCCAAATTGCAAAGCTGAATAGTTAGTATAATAATTTTAACTGAAACCAAATATCACCTCCCCAAAAAGTCATGGTAAAGATAAAGATTATTGTTAAAGTTTAATAAACATTGGATTTTTTATTCACTAATTTTTCTTAGCTAATTTTGCTTTACTTGTACTGATTCCATCAGTCATTTACTATGAATATTTAGTTCCTCAAATATTGCTAATCTCTGTTTTATAAAATTACAAAGTTCTGTGAAGATTAGCAACATAAACATAGCCTGGTTTGCAATTTTTACAGCCACATTTTGTTCTTTGAGAAAACCTCACATTAGTTTTCAGAAAACAAAATATCTTAATGTTTTATTTTCCCTCTCAGAAAGGAAAGAAATAAACAGAAAAAACATATGCTGGGAAGTAAAAGAGAAAATAACTGAAAAATAAAGGCTGTTCCTACTGACAAACTCTTCCTGAATAAAAAGAGAAGTTAGCTATCCCTTTTCAGGACTCAAAAGGAATGGTCAGATATTTACCAAATGGAAATTATTTCCAAGCTGCAGCCATAGATCTGCAAATCCAGTTTTATCTCAATCTATATGTTTTTATTATACCTCTATCGCAATCAGAGGAAGGATTTTCACTGAGTTTCCTTAAAAAGTTGAAATTCAGTATTTGTCTTACTTGGTATCAAAAAGTACTTTTTGCTTCCTCACAATAAAAGCTCAGAAGCCTCTAGAGAAAACATCTTTTACATATATATAAATATATCTCCTGACAATTGAAAAATATTCCTGGATCCATAATACTATTGGCAGATACTCATCTCTGCTTCTTACAGTGTTCGTTAGATAAATTATGTCATCCATGATACAACTCAGTGTAGCTCTGATCTTGATTAGGATATATATTCTAAAGGAGGCTTTAAACACTACTACTTTGCAGGTCTTACAAAGCTGTGGAAATAAGAGTGACCGTTGCATAAAGCCTCTGGCAGTAGTTGAGAAGTCCAGTGATCCCAACACCCCCAGTATAGAAAGCTGTCTGTGTAACGAGCGGAGTTGCCTCACTTCAATAGAGAATGAAATCAGTGCCTTGATACTTGGAGAAACTCTCTGATGGCTGCAAATCTTCTGTTGCCACATTATTCATTTCCCTCCCTACAAACACTCTTACAGCTGTTGCATTCACTCAGCAGAAAGCCTCCTCTCCAGATGGCGTGGGTGGCCAACCGGAGGCTGACACCAAATCGGATCCTGTTCCAGGAGGTCCAGGGCTGAGGGAAGCGTGAAAGAAAATTCGGTCTCCTCGGAAAATGTGGAACACTCTTGTGAAGGACACAGAAAGTGATTATTATTTCAGGGAGAGAGTTACTATTCTAGTCTGGAGCTTAAAAACATCAGTGAAGGGTTACAGCACTTAATTTGCTCTTTGCTCTTGCTTTACAAAGTTTGCATAACTACTTATTCCCATTGGGTTAGATGAACTAGAGCTGAAGTAGATGAAAATTATCTTGTGTTTCTTCAGTGCCAGTTGGTCTATTGGGATAAAGCCTTTCGGCTTCACTAGAGGTATTGAGGCCAATCCTGCTCTAACCTGTACCCTGTGCAATGGCACCGAAGTCAGCAAGACCAATCAAGGTGTGTGCTCGGGAAGGCAGCAACGTTGATGCTTTATTATACAAAACTCTTGGGAGGGTTTTTCACTTGCCATCGTGCATACAGCTGGGAAGGCCATTCATTAACACTACGTCTTTCAGGATCCCTCCAAACTCAGGATGTCTCTTCTCTTTGGAGTGGTGAAGAAACAAGTGCGCTATTATTACAGTTGTTGACACTGTTTTTAATTGGCATGAATAGAGATTATTTGGACAGCAGCAGTAAATGAAGTGCAGTAAATCAATCAGGCCAAATTGGCAGAGATTATTAACTAAAGAGACAACAGTGTTTTTCATCTGAAAATAAATGCACACAATGTGGCAGCTATTGTTGTTGTTTGCATGGGGTGAGCCTTTTCATGGTTTTGGTCCATGAATGTGAATGGGGAGCATTTAATTGTGGGATGACTTTTACAGAACACACATTTTAAAACAAAAAAACATTTGTCCTGGTAAAACAAGTGACAAATTCTGTAATTATTTCTTCATGTACCACTGAACTCACTAATAAGGAACTCCTTATTTACTGCTACAAAACATGCATCTACTGAATATTTCAGCTCCAGTTCAAAATATTCCTTAGTATAACACAGAGAATTCTATACTTTGTGTATTGAACTAAGGCTGTATTTTACAGATCTTAGATGCAGGAGGCTGTGAAGGACTTGCTACAGCCCTAGGACTCTACTTCCCAGCTCTTCCATCTTATAAACCAAAGATACGTGATTAACTTGAATAGAACCTGCTAGCAACCAGGTCCATTTGTTATTTTTTTGAAAGAAGTGCTTGGTTTTTCCTCTTCTTCTAGCTTCCACTGAGTTTGGAACTACACGACAAAATTTACAGGTCTGGGTAGCAATTGAGAATATATTAATTATCTAATATTTTGAAATAAGGAGGATAAAAATAAATTTTTAGATTCTTTTTTTTTATTGGCAGAATAGTTAAATGTCACTATAAATGAGGTCCAATGTGCACGTTGTACCATTACATCAGTGAAGTAACCTCAGCTCAGTCTTGTACCAGCCACACACTGATTCTCCTGCCAACAGGAAGGAATAATTATCTTCATGGCTTAGCCATATCCCCAAACATTAGAAGCTATGCCACAATAAAGACTTTATTGACAATGTAGTTGTTTTTTGCCAATGGTTAGCTGAGCAATTCTTGTTCCGTTGCTCGGTTGATGTAGCTACCCTGGCAAAAGACGTAGGCATCGAGCAGGTCTGAGGAATTAACACTACAGCTGGGAGAAGAATCCTGAGCGAAGAGCATTGCTTCTGATGTACACAGCTAACCTCCCTGCCAACAGTTTTCCCGCAGGATTTAGCAAGTTGTCTTCAGAAGGTAACTTGAGGAAAAGATTTTTTAATTATGTTTACCACCCTTAGGTAAATATATGTATTATTCAATAATAACTGACCCAACTCTCATTATATCACACTAACACTAAGATAAATGGTTGCTCAGGAGTCTTACTGTACCACCTCATTCAGGGACTGCTCTATAAAACCTCTTTTAATTTTCCTCTGTAACTCAACTTGATAGCTATTCATTCTAAGCAATTTTCTTCAATCCATTTTCTGTTCTAGGAAACAAGTTTGTATAATGGTGTACTTGTTCTTTGTGTCATTTAGACACTTCAGAATGTCAATTTGCTAATATTCCATATTTGCTAATAACCACCTCAAATAAATACAGTACGTAAGTCCTCACTGGTTCTTAGGAGAAAATGTCAAAGAGATTACTAAATTTAAGATACCTGAGGCTATTCTGCAAAATAAGAACTGTCAGTAAACCTGGGTTACTGTGATTTGAGTTTCACTTAGGCATGTATTACAGGATTGATAACCTGTAGCTCTCCTCCAGTGTCATGTGCCCAGCCTCCTAAATTACCTATAGCATTTCTTTTTACCCTGTTCAAGCCCAGCCACAACTGAATGGAGAATGCAATTAATATGTCTTCAGATACATGAGAAGCAGCTAAGCCCAATGTTGTGTCTGACCCATTACTCCTGAACTGTAGCTTTCAACTAGAAAATGTAAAGAACCGCACTGACACAAAACCGCATGAAGCAGGATCCTCTCTTCGTATTCATAGAATCATAGAGTCATTCAGGTAGGAAAAGACACTTAGGATCATCGAGTCCAACCATTAACCCTACTCTACAAAGCTCACCCCTAAACCAGAACCCCCAACACCACATATAAACGACCTTTAATCACCTCCAGGGGTGGTGACTCAACCACTTCCCTGGGCAGCCTGTTCCAATGTCTAACTACTCTTTCTGTGATTTTTTTTTCCTAATGTCCAGTCTAAACCTACCCTGTTGCAGTTTGAAGTCATTCCTTCTTGTTCTACCGCTAATTATCTGTGAGAAGAGACCAGCACCAACCTCTCTACAATGTCCCTTCAGGCAATTGTATTGAGTGCTCCTTGTTACAGAATTAAGGAATAGGTAAACTTACATGAATGAGTTTGGTATCAGCACATCTTCAGGATCTTCCTGGACTTTTTTGTTAGTTTATTTGTTTTCCCCTTTAGACAATATCAGTGATTTCTACAGCTGCAGTTCTGAAGCTGCTGCTGACTGTTACTTCTTCATCCTCTTCAGACCTGTTTCAAATGTCAGTTATGAGGTCCCTTTGAGATTACATGTAATCTGTGTTTAGTAGCTGACTGTTTTAGTTTAGGAATCCCATACTCCCAGCATAATCTCATTTTATTAAAGACCAGGCTTTGGAATAACTTCTGACTGAACTTCCTTTTAATTTATGAACAGGATGTTCATAAGAAAAAAAAAGAGAACTGCTTTTTATGTTCTAGATGAAGAGAGAGAAAAATTAGTAGATGCAGTGAGTGTCTGTTTAAGGATAAGTAAATTAACTAAAAAAATATAATGTATGACTAAGCAGCTAGGTTTAAAGGTTTTCTGAGGCTGATACTAGAAAACGGCAACTGCCAAATACATATTACCTACCTAGATGGCCCTTTATGTAATATATTATAGCAAATTCTTATAATACCCTAACATTTTTCTTCCCTCTGTTTTTCTTTTTTCTTTACTTTTTACATAGTTCTGCCAAGTCTTTTTTATGTAAGTTTCTGTTATTTCACATTCTTTTATCTACCAACGCATAATAAAACATTTCAATGTTTATTTGTTATTTCTGAGGTCTATCCTTCACTTTTCAATCCCCCTTCCTGGAAATATAAATTTTAAAATTATAGATGCCTCTGCATGTCATCTTGTCCAATCTTCTGCTAAAACCAGAGACATCTTAAAAGCTAACTTAAAGTTCTGTTAGTGATTTTCTTGCCACGTGCTTTCCAAAATATTTGAGTAAATAAACTAATGGACTAATAACTGAATGGATGACTTCTACCGGAAGTTACATCTAAAAAGAAGAGATAACACAACCTTAATAACACCTTGCTGAAGTCTAAAGCTGTATAGAAAGAAATTCTATTGAGTCCATTTCTTTAAAAACTTTCTAGCATCTTTATAGCTTAATTGTTTATTACCCCACTAGAATACATAAACACTAATATAAGAAGAGGTATTTATTCGTGAAAGAAAATATGAGAGCATATGCAGTACAGTATCAATAGAAGGGATAAAATGTTGATTTTTTAAAAATGAGGTCTGTCTTAGATACAGGAAGCATTGTAATGAAGAATGCATTGGTACAAATCTTTCAAGAAAAAAAATCTCTTTTTTTTCTCTCTGTATTATTAACTAACTTTTTTGCATGAAAATATGAAGAAAACCTATTTTTCATAGTGAATTATGTTCTTTTATGTTACCAGATGCTCTTAACTCTGAAACCAATTGGCCCCGTAAGTTACCGGAATAAGTGTCCCAATTAGTCTGATCTAATTACTACCTTCTGTACTATGATACTCCTTTAAGTTATTTGGAAGAATGTCACAATTCTAATCTGGACTAATCAAGTTTCCCAAATTAGAACCCCATTAGAGGAGAGGTTAATAAAACCAAACCACCACGCAGCACATCTTTGTCACTGTATTTTTCAGTCTATATGTAAGGAGCTTGCTGGCTACAACTTGTCCCCAAGTTCGTATGATCTCACATATTAGAAAAAAATTCTGTCTCAACTCCTAAAAGAAAATGTTTCAGAATTTCTTCACAAATATTTCAGAAAAAAATACATCAAATGCTTGATGACTTGATAGGTGTTAGAAGCTTATCGCTTGATATTAACATGTTCATCATCAGTTAAGATTTTGAGGACTGAAAATATTTGAGAAGACTTGGTAATGTCGAAAATAACACAGGAAACAAAATTGTATCTGGTATTTGGTATTTCTTTTAGTAGAATAAAAGACAAAAATGGCATTTCAATAGCTGGTGATAGGATGAATTGGAAGTGTTATAATGCACAATGTCCAAAAAGTTTGAATATGGTAAAACGGTGAGTTTGGGAAGAGACAGTCACAGACTATATTCCCCAACCAATAAAAAGTCCATCCTGAAGAGGTTCTCATTAGCTTTTTAAAACACTTTACAAAAGCGATTATTGTGGGTTGTTAGGTTTGTTGTTTTTTTTTGTAAGAGAAAGTCATTATGGTTCATCTTCTCTGTAAAGAAAACTCTATCTCAATCCCCTTTAGTATAATTTTACATTGCAAAATAAGATAATTATAATGAAAACAGCCACTATTAATGGTTTTACTGGATTGAAAAGGCTGACTAATTTACAAAGCAATTTATTCATTCTCCTGTATATTTCTATTTAGCATTATTGCTTTCAGATTATTTCCTTTTCACTGAACAGCTTTTTTTTAAAAAAAAATAAAATTATTCCCTGATACATATTCTGTTGGTTGGAATGTCTACATTCCCTTTCTATGGACTGATAGAAATCCATAAACTGACATTTTTTAAAGAACTTTTAGCTTTTTAAGCAACTATATTACATTTTTACATTGCCTTCTGTCCAAAGTTTCCAAGTATGATTATCATCTATAGTAAAATAACTTACTTCCTATGCAGTTCTTAAATGGCTCAATTCAAATTTAATGGGGGATGTTAATGTGCAGATTTTGACTCAACCCAATCAGAGACTGGGCTCAGAAAAAAGCAAAGTTAAAAAGGGAGCAACTTGTTTCCTGAGTATGCCTTCCAACCTGAAAAAACCCTAAAGAGTCTCTATAGTCTTTGTAGAAACAGCCCTATCCTAAAATGTCTGAGCTTAGTCATCTTTAAAGATATTCAAGAGTCACCCATGAATGAAACAATACTGAAAAGAATTTGAGTTCTGCTTTTAAATAATAGGTAGCCTGTATGCATTATGTATCTGAGGAACTTTTAATAGATAAGAGAATGAAGATTAATGTAAACCTTAATGATGCAGAGAAAGTAAAATGTCAGCTGAAAATAACCCATTATTATTATGTACTAAGAGTAACTAATTGATTCTATATAGTAATTTATCCAATAAATTATGTATTCATCCTGGTATTTATCCAAATTGCCTACTAAGACCAGGAACACTGAATTAAAATTTTAGGGTAACAGACTTCTGTGTTATACGCATCTTCTGTGTTGGCAGGTGTCAAGGTGCTTCAGGAGGATGGGAAACTCAGTGGAACACCCATATGCCGTGGATCAAGACGGCACACTCCTGTAAACTCTTGAAGGACAAACCCATTGTATTCCTTTGCTATGAGCTGAACCATTGGGAATGCTGGACAAGTACCCCTAAATGATTACTTCTATTTGAAATCTCTTTTACTCAAATACTCAAAAGGCTGTGTGGACCAAGATGCAAATGCAGGAGCAACTGTTCATCAAACCAGAAATACACTTTTATTTCTCCTAGTCAGCTTGCCCTCTAGGTAGAATATGAGACATAATAGAAAGAATGAATATGGGTCGATAGCAAGAGACAGTGAACTCGATGTACCAGTTAAATAACTAATGTGTTCTTTTTCATTATACATCAAGAAGTAGCAGAATGTTTGAGTCCTGATAATGTAGTCTGACGGATGGCAACAAGGTGCTTGTTTTCTCCTGACATGGGAGGTACAGCCTGGGAGATGCATGAAAATACAGAAACTCACAAAAAGTGAACAACTGAAAATTGTATAATTCTTCAGTGAAGGGATATAGATATCTAATTAGAGGAGGACGGACCCAGTCTTGAATGGGAATACAAGTTTCTTACACTCAAAGTGATCAGACTTTTCAGCAAATTCTCAATAAACATGAGTAGCCCAAAATTTTTTTCATGAGACAAAGGAAACGGATGTTGCAAAAAAATCAAGATGGTCAGTATAGTTTTAGCTGGATGTGTGGATATTATCTTGAGGAGAATACAGAAAGTATCTACAGAATTTGTATGAGATTTGAACATGAGTACCTACACTGGTATCACAGAAAATGATACCACACCAAATGGTGTGCAGTCCTGACTGACAAATAACAACCAAGGAAGGTGGCAAAAGGAGAGATGTGGGTGGGAAAAATTAAGACCTCTGATATAACAGGTGTGAGCTTGCATTGATGCCGCATTGATGGGAGTGGCGGATGTGTGATTCGTGCTCTTAGAGGCAATAGTTGAGGTGAGCAACAGATGAGAAATAAATTTTACCAAGGCAAAAGATTCAGGGCAGAGCTGTGTGAGATCCCACAAAACAGCCAGAGTGGGAATTGCTCTAATACATGCTGAAGGAGTGATTACAAATAGATGCAGGAGGAAAAGCTGCAGAAGGCCAGGGGATTGAGGATAAAGTCATCGCAGGCTGAAGAGGCTACATAGTTATTACACATTCTAGGCACTTGCCCAAAAGTGGTCATTAAAGGCTTTGGCAAGAGTTGTTTCAAAAAACTACAAGATACGGGTGCCAGATTAGCAACAGCCAATGACTGAATGAAAATCTCTGTTACACAAGTTTAGAGATGATAGCTATGGTATATCCATTGTACCTCTTTTTCTCATTTCTTCAGATAAGATGTATTGGGAGGGGAAAGGAACCTAGGAGCAGAAAGAGTTTAAGGAAAATCAGAAAGAATGAAAGAAAAATGAAAATGAGAAATCAGTAGCTAGCTATGTGAGATGATTGTGGTGTGTTGACAGAATGAAAAATTAGATATGAGGGTTTCTAATACACATCGTAAGGGGGCCTGTGCGAGAAGTGGAAGAAACCTCAAAGAACGGGAACAACAGGATGATGTTTCTTGGTATTCACCTGGAAGAAATCAAGATACTGGAAGCTGTCTCTGCTCATGGCTGAGAAGTTGGAACTAGATGTCCCTTCCAACCATTCCATAATTCTACGAAGAACCCCTGCAGAGAGGAAAAGAGAAAGAAGATGACGGGATTTTTTTGAGCAGTTAAACAATAAACTGGATTAAAAACATGAATACTACTAAAATGGAAAAGTTTAGGTGGGAATTTGGCAAGACTGGACCCTCTATTGACAGACATGAACCAGGAGAAATCAGCCTGAGGAGAGAATTTCTACAGAGGTGTTTTGCATCCCAAGCCAGGAAACCCACAAATGAAGAGCTGCCAGCTGAGAAGACAAGAGAGGCAGAAAGATGGAGAGGAGAAAAACCCAAAGAAATTCACAATCTTTGCAAAAGCAGGAAAGGTGAAGACTTCATGAGGAGCCATCAATAAGGATGGGTGCCGGGTGCAAGGGAGAGCCCCAGGGTGATGGAGAAAGAGAACAAGCAACAACTGCAAGCATAGGACTGAATTGGTACCACCTTCCTTTCCCCTACCCAGAAACAGCAACCTCAGCAAGGATCCTATCTTAATCTTGCATATGCACAATATTAAATGAAGCTTTCCAAAAGGAAAAGAAAAAAAGGAAAGGGAAAGGATAGTAAAATAATATATCTAAACAGAGATAAATGAGCCTGGTTATTTTGCCAGTTTTCAAATGAATAAGACCAGAATTAAAAGCCCCAATTACAAGCCAAATGGCTTAGTATCTTCTCTAATATCGTTTTTAGAGACTTACAGTTTAACAATAAATTACTGCAGTCAGCCTGAGACATTAAATATTGTAGCATTTGTAGGAACTTTCTCTCTGTATGCACAAAAGTAGTTTTCTTTCTTTTACTTCTTTTTCTCAGGGTGTCCTACTAATAGTACAGTTATCCAGCTTGCTCCTTCACCATACATATGTAGATGCATTGGATTCAGGGCAAGCTCCTTGCTCGGGTACAATTTCACTTCACACCATTACTGCTGTGATAGAAGGAAATGCTGTTAAACTAACCAGTCATGTCTTCAGTCTGTAATCCCAAGGGGGTCGGACTCACTCTGCCTCTCACTGCTGACTCTCGGCTGTACAGACCTTTTGCGGCACTGAGCCTGTTCAAAATTATTTTGATATAACCTTTATCGAACACTGTACTTTAGCATCCTTACTTCAATTTTATGCTTTCTTTTAATTTCGCTGCTTTTTATTAGTAGATCCTGAGATAAAGCAATTTAAAATCTATATATATATATAGATACACAGGGAAAAAATCCATGAAATTAGTCTTGGTAAAGTCTATAAATGTTTGTGTTTGGTTAGCTACCAGGCTTTTGAAAAGCTACATGTAATTTTATCTTTTTATACATAAAATCTTAGCTGAGTTTCATAGCTACTCTTCAATCTCGTCTTGTCTCAAGGATTTTGATACTGAGGGATGACAGTATTACTTATGCATTTGTCCTCTCCCCAAAAGAACTTTTACATTTTCCTCTTGTTTTGTGTGTGTTTCTCAGGCACTGGACATTTTATGTAGCTCTAGTGTAAATACGGGTGCTTTCATCTGAGATCTGATTTCCTGGAAATACAGACTTGACAGTTCAGTTCTGATGAGACCTGAAATAGGTTTTTAGTCACCATTATAGATTTACATTGATTTAAAAGAAGAGTGGCCACATCATAAGTACCATAGGAGCCTCCTTAAATGAGCTGAATTGCCCTGTGAAATATTAAATCCCTTTGCTCTCATAGTTACCTTATCTCACCTCTATCAGAACATGTACAAAAGAAATAAAATGAACAAGCTCATGATGTAGTAACATCCATCAAAGGTATCTTTGTAGTGTCCATGTCATACTGAGTTCTGCATTCAGACTGATTAAGAAAATTTGAGGCCTTATCTTTCGTTTAACAATCTTTCTAAAAATAGCGAAAAAGTGTAACAACCCTCAAAATTAATAGATCGTTTGAATTGCTACGATCTGGAAATTTCAAATACCCAAATGCAGTCATGAAGTTTATGCAGTGTTGGGAATTTTCATTCTGGCACAATAAATAATGGCAGACAGAAAGCTTTTTGAAAAAAAACACTTTCCCCTGGCAATCTGCCCTGTGCCCAACCAACACTAATCACCTCATCCTCCTCTACAAGGAATCAAATACTCTGGAGCTCATCCTGTGGCTGTGTTGGAGTTTATGGGCTAAAACCTCCGATATCAGTTGTATATTTGTAGTGTTTGTTTATAGGACATTTTACGAAGTCATAAAAGAGAATGTGTGTACTGTGGCAGGGCTGCCAAATTTTACTCTGACAGCTAATGTGCTGCAGTGTGATCCATAATTCACTTCTGAAAGAGGCTTAAAATAAAAGGGGAAAAAAAAAAACAACCCTGCAGCTTAACAGAAAGTTTCCTAAGATTAGAGTTTTATAAGACTAGAAATGCAAATTGCACATCTTCTAATTGCTATTTAAATTTCCAAGCCATTCATCAAATATGTTATTTAGAAAGTCCACAAGACATCATTTAAATTAGTTATAAAGGGCAACACTCGTATTTTTCATGAAGTTCCCTGTAATTCTTTAATCTTTCCTCCAAAAACCTACTCCACTGGGCAAAAGCAGTATTTCTTAGAGAGAAGAAATGTCATATTTTCAAGAAACAAGAGTTGGGATTTTATTGCCAAAACCAAATGCCTGCTAGTGGGGCAGTACTGTGTTAGAGTGGGAATGACTTAATGGGTGATATCAGTCTGGTGCTCAACGGCATGAAAAAAAGACCCAAGCCTGAAATACAAGGATTGTTAATTGATTTTCTGTGCTTTTAAGAGGCATGTCTCAAAGAAAATGGCCTGTCACTTGCAGAAATAGATTTCCTTTATAGCTCCCACACACCTTTTGCAACTAGATCCATAAGGAGTGAGCTACAATGAATTAAATTTCAGGATCCTCAAAACATGGCTGTTGGATACACAAAATGCCTGGGAGATCAGTATTGCAGATCCTACAAGGTTTTTAAGCACCTTTCTTCTCTGCTCAGCATGAGAGGAGGGTCAAATACAGAGCAGGTTGTTGCATCTTTGTGGCTGTAACATGGTGAGGCTCCATTTGACTCTGAGGTCTGAATATAACTTAGGAACCGTACTAAAAAACTTGAACAATAAGAGACACACTCTCAAGGATTACAGTCATGAAGAGGAATTTGGTTAAACTATCTCGTGTCATGTGCTGTGAAGTGCTGTGGTAACAGCAGTTTCACCTAATTCTCCTTCGAAACAAAGTGCACATCGATGTTTTGCAACCAATGCAGGAAGCGAGCTCCTAAGACTGATTTGTGAGTAAGCAGTATCTTGAGGTTTGCATTGAAGACCACCAACACTTTTCTCCTTAAGCGCTTACACTTCATTTTGCTGACGGAAAGCCTGAATCCCCAGTCAGAACTAAAGCAATAAGCCAGAGGGCCCTGGTCGATCCCGCGTGATTACAGGTACCAGCTAACCACAGAAAAACAAATGCTCCAGAGCATCCCAAGCTTTTGACACTTCGCTGTGATTATGGATCAGTGATTACAGAGATACTAGCACAAGAAAAGGCAGATGTTGTTACTTAGCATATGGCAGCCCAGGATAAGGCTTTGAATGGTGCCTACACTCTTTTCATTCCCCTACAAGATGACAAGCTAGTGAGTCAATACTGCTGTGAATACTTTCAGCCAGTCAAATCACAAAAACCTTCTTGTCTGTTTCATATCTCTGCCTGCGCTTCTCACCTGCAGAGCCACCAGGTGCCTTGCTGGAATTAGACAGAGGAATCTGCACAGCGATGACACCGAAAGGCAGAACTGAGGACTGGACATAGAGATTTTCTTAGCAAAAAAAACGTATGCACGTCTTACTGTGCTCCTCGTCTGTGAAAGACCAGTAGTAGATATAAAAGGAAGGCAGTAGTTAAGTGGAATGGTTTTCTGTGAATGCCAGGATGAGAACCTTTATGAACTGTAAATGTCCGTGTAACTGAGCAATCTGTGCTTTCCTCGTTGAGGGGTAAGAAGGCACATAGGGTACACCTGTAGTAACAGGTTAGAGTACACTGGCCAGCTGCAGGTACAGTAGCAGGTCAGAAGGTTTAGCCCCAGGAGGCATGCACAGCAATTTGAATTTCGGGGTTAACATCAGCAGTTTCTGGGCAAATTTATACGTAGGATGGTAGGTAAAAGAAATCTCAGTTTCCTTAGATACTTCACTAGAAAGCTGTGCTGAGCTGGTGCTGCCGAAGAAAGCTCTCACAAATGGTGAAGCAATGTAGAAGTCTAGTTTTCATTTTATTTATGAATGGTATAAATCGGAGGAAACTCACTCCCAGAAGGACTTACGTGGATGATCACATCCAACAGTGAAGCCAGTGTGAATTTCTCTGCCAGATCCGGTTACCAATAATCTGCAAATCAGTAAGTCATTAAAAAATTTATTCTATTCACATTGCAGAGAACACAAACTAGATATAGAGGTTATTGTCTGGCTTCAGTCTAAAAACAAATAAGGAGGAAAAATAAAACCAAGAAAGCAACTTGAATTCAGGTTATATAAAACATGCAAAGGCAACGAAAAATGTAAGTGAGGTCTTAAACGGTAGCAAGTATTTTTTTCCCCCTTTATTACAGAAGAACAAACTGACTTAGAAGTAAAATGTACTTAATGTAGCCATGTGGTCTTAAGGATAAGAAATTCAATGCCCTGAAGATGCCCATATGAAGATTCTGAAAAGCTTTTGGAAAAAACAGGTGTAATTCTGATAAGAATGTTATTGAGTTTTGTTATTATAAGAAAAATTGCAAACACTTTTCCTTCCTTTATAAAAGACATTAAAATCTAATAAATGACTTGCTATGTCTATATTTTCTTACCATTTCATTTGACACATTTCATTTTTAAATGCTTTAGGCATACTGCTGGCTCTGCGTACAGTGCCAGCACCCAGATTTATAATAATAGAAATTCAAGATTTTGATTGATAAGAAAACTTTCTATTATTAAAATATATAGTTTTCCTTGTTGTTATTTCATGTCTTCAGGTATGAGATGTTCCTAACAAAATATTTGATCATGATAACAACAATTTAATTTTAGATTCCACAGTAAAAAAAAAAAAAAAAAAAAAAAAAAAAAAGAGGAACTCAATACATTCATCTAATTCATATCACATAATACCCTCCCTGGAAGAACTGCTTTTATGTAGATTTCTGCCAGCTTCACCATTGAAAACCTACTTTTAAATTCCTGTCAGGTGCTTTCTGCTTGAAGGGCTCCAGTGTGTGGGTGGCTGTTTTTCTTGTATGTGCCACGATGAGTCTCCTCCTCAGAGAGCTGGGGGAGGAGGGAGAGGGGAATGTTTTTCCTCTTTTCGTTTCACACCACACTTGTAAAATGAGAGACAAAATGTCCTACCTCCTGAAAAAAAAATATCCTGGAAAATTTTAATGTTCCAGAAAAAATTATCAATCTAGTTTATGTGCTGGTATTTAATACCATATACCTCATTTACTATTAATGGCTTGGTAATTTAGAACATAGTCTAAAAATCTGTAATCTAGACCTGTTTATTCGTTTTCTTTTTCTAGGTGAGCTGAAAGAATGTAATTTCCTCTGATCTACCTTGACATCACAAGGGAATATTCTCTGACTTTGGCTTTACATGGGATAGAAAAGACTCCACATTTTAAACAACCTGTTGACAAAGAGAAGCTTATGAAATCAGATCACATGTAATTTTCTAAATAATTCTGCTGCCTTTTTATTGGCTTTATTTTAGTTTCACAATAGAGTAAATGTCCTGGTAACATGCTATATGATAGCCACCTAGCAGAAGTTTTTGTAATAACATACACTTTATAGATAGAGAGAAATCTTTCTCTAGAAAAGAGTGTGCAATGGCAAGTGTGCAACTAGAATTTTTTTTTAAACTTCCTTCACAAGCCAAGGGACAAATCAGCCCCACTTCAAATTCAAAAGCAGTTCACACACACACGTTCTGAGCTGGGAGTCACATCAGGGTGTTCCACCAGTGACAAGGGTGGAACCTTCCTCCTCTGCAGTTTCAGGAGTAGCCCTGCGCTCCCTTTGCACAGAGTAAGGTTGTGAGGTGCCACCATCTCCTGTTGCTCCTCTCCAGGTCGTTGTGCTTCATTTGCTTAGCCATTAGTCAGAGAGACTAACACTTTTAATTTGGTTCATGCATCACATTTGGTGAAAGAATTAGGTTTGTTGCATGACACAGGATATAAACTACAATAATATACACTTAGAATGACATTTTCTTCCAACTCTTAACAGTATTAGAAAAAGTACTTGTAACACACTAAATGTGTAACATCACTGTTCCCGACCTTATTTTAACACTACTTTAATGAACACTTTACCGCATGTGTTTTCTATCACAGTGACATCTTATGTTTCAAGATAATAAGTTAATGGTGTAGGACAAAAACGAGTCTTAAAAACATCAAAAGCAAAAAGGTGAAAATCACGTACTTTGTTAGTTCCTCTGGCTCACAAACCAAAGCCATCCCAAGCTAACCGTGATCCCATTTTTACCTCTAATGACTGAACAGTGGGTACTTGTTCATCAGAGGAGGTGCTGTTGCGAATTGCCTGGGCGTGAAGAGCTGTTAGCACAGCAGAGGGTAAGCACACAGTTCCCTTGGAGGTGGATTTTGGATCATCGCTTTTGAAAACACAGAAGGTTTCAATGTCACCATAGGTAACCAACTGCTGCTATCACAGAAAAGCAGTATATGTAGGTCAGCTCATCTATGTCTTTCGCTCACTGCTCTCTGTTCATCGGTCTGGCTGTCTCCTTCTCCAGCTACCTCCTGGATGAAGGCTGCTTGCAGCTCCCTCCTTCTTCCTCCGTCCCACGGTTCAAGCTGCCCTCCTCGTTTTACCAAGCAACATGTACTCTGAGCTGGGCTTTACTTATTTACATTTTACTGTTCAATTTGCTATTTGTTTGTGGCGTGCTTTAAAATGCCTGATCATGAAAATCATGAGAAACTGTCCTTTCTTATTGTCTCTTTTCCCTAATCAACACTGAAAAGATGTTGAAAAATCTCGTGGGTTAGTTACAAGAAACTGGGGCAGCAATGTGTGTGCTTTCTTATAGTTGGCTGGAGAGTTGGAGACATCCTCCTCCTAATTAAGGAACATAAACTCTGTTACCTTAATTATAGCAAGGAGTAAACTCTACCAACATAAGCACTGTCATACTGATATAGCTGTATCTACTTGAGGGAATGCATTAATATCATTAGACAAAGAAAGAAAAAAAAAATCACACCCTCTGATAACATATGCTGGTGCATAATCCCACTGTAAATCAAGCCTCAGGCTCATTCTTCCCAGGCAGCTGCTTCTGGCTTTCTTTGTGCCTCTGCCTGATGCAAACTAGAGACTCTCAGTGCAAGGATTGGACTCCCTCAGGTAACACCTACAAAATGTGAGCAGGAGTGCTGGTGGACATGCATGTCCAGGTGGGATGAGGATTGTGATCCCCAGGTTAAATCGCAAGAAAAAACAGAGACTTGTACTTCTGGGCATCTTCAAGCTTTGCCGCTCCATGGTACTAGGGAAAGGAGCTGATAATATACAAAGCAGGGAGTAATAAGACAGATATTAGCAAGCCCATCTTGAAGTGAGTCTAAGGAACTCACTGGGGAAATTAAATTTTTGGTTCTTCATTCTGCTCTACTGAGGCTGCAGTTAGGGATATTGCAAGGGCTCAGGTTCAGCCAAGCAATGTTGCGCTTCTTCAGTGGGAGACACCAGTCCCACCAGGTGAGCACTCACCTGCACACACATCATTCACCGCGGGACAGAATCTGCCTGGCACAGACATGGCCAAGCTCAGGCGTCTTCTGCGCTTGCTGCCAGTCCAACAGGAAAACACTTCTCCTTGCTCAGAGGCCGCACCCATGAAGACCATAGATGGCTGCAAGGACCATTTTCCCTGGTGTTAATGACGTCTAGATGTGCTTGGGGGATGTCTAGATGTGCTTCCTTGTGCAGATGCCGTGAGGGGGCACCAGCACGTCCCTGGGGTGGTAGGGGACACCAACAGCTTTAGTGGTCTCCTGCAATATACTTTCACATAAAATCAAGTGTCAGCCAGCTAGTTTTGTGTCTTCTCACACAGAAAGGAGGGCTGCACAGGACTGATCCAGCTAAGCACCAAGAGTTCATCCCTTCTCCTCGGGATGGGCTGCCCATGGCAGCTTGAAAGATGCACCAGGGCCAACCTCCCAGCAGGGTCAGCTCTCACCCAGCTGCTGCACTTCACAGTAGATGTGGGACAAGGACAGGAAGAGATCCCTCCCCTTCTAATAGTCTCCCCTCTACCAACTCCAGATATGTTTAGCACATCAAAGGATCACACCTGTGGGATGCTTCAGGTCCCAAACTTGATTTTAACTGATGTCTGCCTCTGTATTTGTGGCACTGACACTCTGAGAAGGGTATTTCATTTATTCTTCCTAGCTAGAAAGGTGTTAGATAATCCCCTGCCAGTGATTTTAACACCTGCCTTGCTTTTCTCTCCCACTTCATTAAACTGCTCTGACATTGCAATGTTGTTGCTATAATAGTACAATGTCGTGCCTCGGTATGTTTTGAGATTTGACTGAAAAGTGGGTTATAAGGTAAAAGGTATTTTATAAGTCTTTTCTTTGGCTACTTTCAATTGATGATACAATCCTTCTCTTACAACAAATTTATGCTTCCCTCTTTGTCTCCCATTTTCTGAATAGCCTCTTCAGAGAAAGCACACATCAATTAAGAAGAGCAGAAGCAGGCTGTAATGACAGTTCAGCTTGTAGTGCTTAGTTCAGAGAACAAGCAGCCAGCCTGATGCTGAAGATGATGGGCCATTCACAGCACTTTCTCCTTGTCTTCCTTGGAAAACAACTAATTCTGTCTCCTAAATATGACTATACATAAACACTCATGTAACATCAGCTGAGAACACGACCCAAAGTTCCTCCTATTTGCAGATGAGTCGCGCTTGCCCTACAGCTCCTCTGGAAAGCTGTTTCGCCAGGTTCTGCACCCCCCTCTCTGGTTTTGTCACCCAGCTAGGGTTCTCATACACCTCCACAGATCTTAATCTCAAAATAGACTTCTCCATCAGTAGTGTTTGGGTGTTAATGATGAGAAGACTAGTTAGCAACCCTTTCAGCACTGTCCTTCATAAAATAAAGCCAGCACATTGCAAGGTATATTCTAGTCAAGGCTTTTCCTGTAGAAGAATTAATTATGTCTCTCTGGGAAGAAATCAAGATGGCAGTTCTTCACACAGATTAACTATCAAGGCAAATGGAGGACAGTGACAGCATAATCTGGCACACAGAAATGCACGGAAGTGGGCTCTTCTGGATTTCTGAAATTGAATTTTAGGAAGTTTAATCTACCATCTTTGTTATTGCTGTTCAGGAGGATCTAAGATGATATCCATCAAAAGGCAAAGGCTCACACTGAGACATAATGTAGAGCAATAAATATGTTACTCAGAAGGGCTATTTGAATCCTTTTGAATATGGAAGTTTCTTTAAAATACATATTACCTATTGCGATGAAGTCATCTATTCCAGTAAATTACTTGCATTATTGGTTTTGAGAATATACACACAATGAATCTCCAGAGAGATATTTATCTGAATATGTGATTTTCTAACTAAGTACTGCTCCATATTTCTGGAAATATGCTTAGCACATTTAATATTTATTTCACTAAAAATCATCTTCTATATTTCAAAGCAACTCAGAGATGTTGTATGTAGCTGTAGTTCTTATTTTAAAGGAAGATTTCACCTAATGCTTTAAATATTAAGCATTATGCTAACAGCCATCACAATGAAACTTGCTTTGGGGACTGGGCAGGCCAGTTAAAATCTACCAACTACAGGAATCTTTGTCCTTCTCTGAAAGCTCTAGAGCTGTCCACCATCCAACACGGGAAACATGTTGGTGGACTTTAGATGTGATTAGACATGGCAGTTTCTGTATTATCGTGTGAGTACAAGAGTTGTGGCACCAGCCAGAGTTTTATAGTTCCTCAGTCTGATCCTGCTTTGGAAAGCATAAATAGAATAGGAACCTCCTTGGAACGTCTCCTTGGCAGCAAAGAGGAGTTTCCAGGTTACATACAGCTGCACATTTGCTTCATCTGCCCGGCTTTCCTAACTTGTAACAGAGCCAGACATGGATTTTCACTGTCAGTTGCTTATCTGTAGCTGTTCGCCTACGTGAAGGAGTGCAGGGAGCAGGACAATCAGCAGTCACTACATTTTATGAGGCTCAGGTGGAGTAAAATTAACTTCCTTGTCCTTGGGATTTTCTCAGCCTGACAAGGAAGAAGAGTGAGACCTTCAAACCTGCTTCCTTGCCTTGAATGCAACCAGAGTTTATGTAAACCAGGTTTATTTATATATATACACCTACACACAAAAACATACATGCATATAGACAAATATATACATATATATACACATATATACACACACACACATATATATATATCTATCTATCTATTTTCCTGAGTTCCTTTTTCCCAGCAGTGAAACAAGCAGAAAGCAGGGGATCTGCTAAAGAGCTGCAACAGGCACAGGCTCTACTCAAGGTGCTTCTGGCTGAGGCAACATGAAGAGTGTACTCACCTCTGCAAATAGCATTTACTTCATCTTACCCACAATAACATGTGTGTCTTAAACACTCTTGGTCTGAAATGAGTGGCTAAGTTCAAAAACTATGTTTCGAATCAAATACTTTGTTTCAAATTAAACTAATTCAAATTAAAAATAAAATGTGATTTTATTTCTCTGTGGAAGACACAGAACACTTACCCTAATATGAAACATGTTTCAAGGTACAAATTAAGTTACAAGTATTCCTGTTGAAGGTCTGATTTAACTGTATATTTGTATTAACTGTACATTTCAGTTCCAAGTTACTTGGTTGCCATGATGATCATTAACTAAACCACTGCTTGGGGTACCTGTCACTTTCTGACTGTTTCCCCTTTTTACAGTAACAGATATTTGAAACTGATCTGAAAACTGACTGAGCTGAAAAGCAAAAATCTCTAAACACATTTGGTTCTGTGTAGCTCAAACCAGGACAAAAATAAAGTTTATCAACCAGCCATTTAGATTGAAAGCAAGTTAAGACTAAGTGTTCCTGTATGGCAAGACCATGTCACTTGCATATACTTGTAGCTACAATAAACAAACCTGCCTGTAGGGTGTATAAATGTAAATGTATATAACATGTATTTATGCACATCTTGAGATGTGAAATTCTAAAAATACTGCAAGAACAGTGAAACAGGAAAATAAGTTGTTACCCAGGAATCACAGGATGTCATGCTCTCAGTGTGCACATGTTAAGTGTGTAATATTTTAGGCTATCAGAGTAGTTACAAATTTGCTTAACAGAAAGATTATCTGTAGTATATTTAGTTCTACAACTAATGAGAGTTATGTTTATAAAGCAGTGCTCCTTAAATGATGCCTTATGTCTTATAGGTCTCACACATAATTTCCCTAGACTATCTCAAAGCACATTTAAAAAACTAGTGTATTCTAGATAGCTACAATCAACCTCTGGAATATATTTTGATTTTGGTAGAGTGTCTCAAGCCAAACAAGTCAGAGGACAGGATCAGATAAATTTATATTAGTTCAGGTGTAGACTAAGTTTTATTTAAAAGCAATAGGGTGAACATTTCATTATCTGGAACCTCATGCTGAGTCTAGGCAGATTTCCTGAAACATTATCTTAATGCTCACACAAATGTAATTACTACTAAATCAATATTTTGTATTCAAGCCTAATTACAGTACATGAATTAGAATGCTACTAAAGAGACATGTTGTTGGCTGGTTAGGAGGCTTTAGCTGGCTGATACCACATCTGACAAATGATCTCAGCTTTGTCTGCCCCACTGAGAGTACATAATGTCAGAATCAACTTTGCTAGTTTTGAGAATTGTCACACGTATAGGATGCCTACAAAAAGCTTACGTCTTACTGTCTCAAAATAAATTCTCAAGGAAAACATGACTCTTTCAGTTGGCATTCACATTTCTGAAAGGTACAGCTTTCTTCGTAATACTGCAAAGGATTTAGAACAGAACTTTTACTAAGGGCTGAGATGACATCAGTTGCAAACAGATGAACTGAGGTGTTTTAAAGGCTTTTCACTTTGACGTGTTCCCTACTCTGAGTTATTTGGTCCCAGCAGAAGTCATTGAGATGTCTCAATTCTGGGATCTCAGCTATCAAAGAGGGAAATGAGAACTGGAAAGGGCAAGGCAGAACATACCTAACTTTCTAGCAGTTTGTCGTTACAAGAACTCCAAGATCAGAGCTGCGCAGAAATACGTATATCAGCTTAAGAATCACACCCAAATTATCCTCCCTTACAGTTTCAGACACTGGAGTCAGCAGATATGTCCCCTCCCGTGGACATTTCAAGCACTATACGGTAGAGAAAAAAATATTCATTTTCTGGCATAAGAATTAGACTTGATCATGGTCAGAAATTCCCAAACTTACATATTATTTCCCACTCCTTATTAGCAATCTCACAAGATCCTTCTCTTGTTATAAAATATTCCTCCCAGAGTTTATTCTGATGGTGTACAATGAGCATTAACACAAAGTAATTATGGTTTCAACTTGTGTACTCATGGGTCTTCTTTTCCACAGAACCCAAATGCATAAGGATCACTAAGGCACTGCTTCCACATGGCAGGCAGAGAACACAGAAGCATCACACTGATGCAACCTCCCTGTCTTCAGCAGACTTCTAGTGAAATTTTGCAAAAAGATCGGTTTCTGTAAACAGTATTCTGAGCTTGCTCAACATGCAAATCCCCAAGAGTAAGTAAACAAAAGTTCCTTTTTTTCTTGAGATCAATCAGCCTTCTGGACTGAGTGTTACACTTTTATATGAGAGATATACTTTTATATGAGTACATAGGGGTATTGTGGAGGCACCCACAAAAGAGACAAGGCAGCTACTCAGAATGAGATTTATTCCGACCAGAAGAATACCCAGCACTCCCAACAGACCCAAGAATATTACAATTCAGATGCCAGTGAGAAGTATAATACTACACAACTTTATTTAGGAATTAAAAAATATTCCTTTTAGAAAGATGTCCCAAAGTGCAAACACTCACAAAAGGGGATTACTCACCCCCTGGGACAAGTGGTCACTCAAGGATGTACCCAGCCACTGTCACTCATTGGGTGAGGGCTCACTCAGTCCCGAGAAGTTTCCTCAGCCAATGCCCCAATCCCAGCACAGAGGGAGAGCCCCGAAGGCAGCCAAACTGGCTCCCGGGCAGGGCCCCCTTCATCGGGTCTCACCTGTGGCCAGTTCCCATCAGCCTGGGCCCAGTGCACAGAAAGTGAGGTGAGCACCTGAAGCAATGTCATCAGGCTTTAATGGCCACCCTTGTCAGGTCTTTGGGCAGGTCTTCGTCAGGGCAGATGTGACTGCTGCAAGGGGACAGTTACTTTTTGCCTTCATACTCCAAAATCAGTGCCAACTCTAACTTCTCTTCAAAAATGTGTTTTATGAGCTACTCCAGGAAATGTGTGTGTAACGTGTTTATATCTCAACAAATGTTGCATTTCCTTCTAGGGTGTTTTGTTTGTTTGTTTTGTTGTTTTTTTCCTGACTCTAGAAATACTCATTCCTCTCTGGTTGGCTAGCTAAGTGCTCTCACATTAGAACACTTTTCCCTATCTCTCAGTCTTGACTGATTCATAGTCGACTATGGAAACAACTTAAAATTCATATTAATTTACTAAATGTCAGGAGTCTGAAGAATTCAAGAATCTATTTCGATGCTGCTCTGACTTGGTAATGAATCACCAACGAAATGAAACATATGCACTGGGCATACTTTTTGCCTACATATTCTATATAATGTTATGCCTCTCACTAAACATGCCCTTAGGACAGAGATGATTATTAATTCTAAAATAACCAGCTTATTCCTCTAGAAAACTTGTGCATCTCCTTGTAGAATACTGTAGGATTTCAGGTCTTCATTTTTCACTTCATGCTTTAGTGGCACTATTTTACATTTTTTCTTACTTATACACTTTTAGAGGCAAACAAATATTCTGAATTCTATTGGTTTGTTTAAAATCTAGTCCAGTCTGCAATATAAAGCAAAACAAAGATCCTTAGAGTCGTTACGTAAATAAACACCATTGTTAAAATCTATTCAGTGCACATCCAGAGAAGCCTGAAGCACTGTTTCTTCAAAGAAACACTGATTCTGCTCATTCTGCAGTGAATACCAGAACAGATTGGCAGCAAAAGCCTCTGGGTCCGCCCTGTAGAGCTTTCAAAATCGTGTCTTTCTTGGCAATAGTATAATGAGACATCTAAGCTTCTCTTCGCCAGCAGAATGATTTTGGCTGGAACAACCGTATTTAGCATAAAATACCAGTAATCAAGGTTGAGCAGCTTTGGGTTTTACACATTCCCCCTCTTTTTCTATTAGAAAGAAAAAAAAAGAGAACTTAAAAATGTCTGCAATGTCAGCTCACATGTCTTGGCACAGGATATTCAAGTTAATTTCTTTCAGACTTTTTTTCCTGTTCTGGAAGTTTTATACCTCATCGAGTGCATTCTCTTTGGAGGAAAAAAAAAAAAAAACCAAAACAGATTGTGACTCCCTATCAAGGTTATCTTCACAGACCTCGGTACTAAAGCAGAGGTTAGTTATATCTCATTTGTAACTTACCCAACCAACTCAAGGTAATTTTAAAGAACTTATCAAGAAAATCTCCCAGCTAGATCTGTGGAATGTGTCTAGATGTAAGATTCAAACCTCATCACTTTTCAGTGCTCAGCTACCCACCATTCCTAGCGACTGCCCAGGTTCTCAAGGCATCTTTCACTGGGAACATCAACATCTGGCTTTGGACACAGCACAAAACATGTAAATCTCAATTAATCTGAGCTTCAAAATGTGCACCTTGAACCTCAGCCTGCAATAGTGCTTTCAGAGGTCTTTACATATTAGAAGGAGTCCAAGTATTCTTCTCAGATTATCATCACTGAGCCCAGCTGCTTCAGAAACACAGGCAATACCAGCCTGTTTTCCTCCTCTCATGTAGACAGGGGGAGACATGAACTCTGTTCCTCTCTCCTCTGGAGGAACCATTTATTAGATTATGCTTTCTGCGTAACTCTAGCACTTTGGTCTGCAGCTGTTCCATCTTAGCAGCCTGTGGAATGATCCAGGTTTAAACTCTTCAAGGCCATCACCTTTCAGAGTAGCCTAAATACACACACCGTGCAAAGTTCAGTCACGCTGCTTCTGTACTACCTCACAGCAACGGACCTTTTGCACAGTGTCTATGTCTCCTCTCAACAGGAGCTCTGTGAGAAACAAATGTGTGCGCAGTTGGGCAATGAGAGGATTGGAGCCCCAGAGCAAAACAGAGAATAGTTCAAATTGACAGGATATTTGCCCTAACGCACCTCTTCCATTGCTGTGGAGTACTTAACTCTCTGTTGCACAAAATCAACTGAAGAAAAGATGAAGCTGCGAGATGTTCAGATGAGAAAGGCAAGACTTAGGTTCCAGTTCTTTTACTGACAACATGAGGGTTTTTTGTTGTATCTTTAGAGCTGTTGGAATAGAAGTAGTTCTGGCTTGTCTTCAGCGTGAGTCACCGACACTCCTGCGCTGATCTTATTCAGTGACTGTTTCTTGCAAAATGGAACTGTTTTTCCAGGAGTTACTTAATTTCTGAAAACACCCACTAGCATTAGTGACAACAGTTTCCCGTGCATGGTGGAAAAGGACTTTTTCATGAATTTTTTGCACAACAGAAGGGATGTAGCCAAGGTTCCCTGAATTCAAAGCAAGTGCTTGGTGTTTAGGGGGGATTCTTTGTTTGTTTGTGTGTTTTAATTAAATAATTTCTAATCACTGACCAGAGGATACAAGGTAGACCACATGCATTCTTTATATTTTGCAAAATGACTGAGATAGACACCTAAATACAGGGGACTGTGAATCTGGATGAGAACAAAGAGCATCTCTACAGGCAAGCCATGTAGGAGTGTATAGTGGAAAAGGACCTTCTGAGTTGCTGAATCCCAGTACCTAACTTTAACACATAAAAATGCATTTTCATGATTTTTATAGTAGGGTGACCCAAGATATACATCTGATCACCTCAGCCTCAGGTGTTCTTCTGTAAATGAGGAACTGGTGGTCCTCTGAGAGGTTGTTTACTGTAAAAAAGGCTGTTCCTTAATGACGCTGGCCAATGCAATGCCTATGCAGCGTGTACCCTGCCCTCTAACCTGCCTGCCAAGAAAATCTGCTGCTTTGAAACTAGAAATGTTCACAATCCAGCCTAAATATATGCCTTGCCAATTTTCTCAACTTGTTCTGGTGCCAGCATTGTTTTTTAGAAGCAAGCAGCTTTTCTTCCTCTTGGGAGCATGCTCTTCTCCCACTTGTATTGATAAACAGCAGTCACATACTGCCTCAACTTTCACTTCATTATGTATTTTTGAGTTTTCTCACATATGATAGCTTATGAGCCTCTCAGGTCAGAGCAGGAATTAATAAGCAACTGCTAACTAAATTTCACACTATAAGAATGAGGAGGCAATAAAGGAAATTAACAGGTAGCAGGCTTAATTACACAATGTTCAGTTAAACGATGACAGTTCCTGCCACAAGGTACTGTGGTTGCCAAAGTTTAGATGAGTTCAAAGCGATTAGATAAATTGCTGGAAAGGATATGAAATGCAAAGAAACAGTCTGTGTCTGAGGGAGCCCCTGACCCACAAACTGCTGGAAACCACACGAATTTCTTAGTGAAATGCACTGTACATGGAATCTTCACTCTTCGTGGGTAATTCAATATTGATTGGTGTTAGAAGCAAAACAATAGGTCTGCCATTGCCCAAAATTTTCTTCTAAGTGCCTTAAGTGCCTTTCATTTTATGCTATTCAAATTTACTTCTATAATAGTAGTCCTTAAGCACATCCAGTCCTTGCACTGTTTCATCTTCAACTGCATTATCAAGTTAATTTCACCAGGACTTTTCCACTCTTTCTACTAGAATCATTATTAATCTATCAAAACAGAACTGACCCTAACTGACCCTAATGGTGACCCTAATACTGATCTTTGACTTCCTCTTCCAATGTAAAATTTCCTTAGGTAATGCCATCTCCTACATCCACATTCCTGCCTAACGCACAGATCCTTTGCTTTATGGAGGAAACCTTCTGCAATTTATTCACCAGACTTCCTCATCAAAACTGAACAAAAATAAAATAAATAGTGACTTTTGGTGTTACAAAATAAAATAGTGACTTTGGGAGTTACAACTGAAGTGTCATTAACCACCAATTCCACATTTTCATGAATCCCACTACTTTAGGTAGTTCTGGCAACCTCTTCACTTCAAATGTCTTTCCTGATGGCTTTCCCAATTCTGTCAGTGGGAACTGGAGCAAAAGCTTTTAATAAAAATATCTGCCAGGTGTAACTTCCATGCCCAAAGAAATCTCCCGGTGTCCTCCAAATTCAAGACTCTGCACTCCCCCAACTCTAATTGGTTCCCACAGGTGACAGCCACACTGTCAAGTGAAATACCCAAAAATATTCCTGCACACTCAAGCTAACGGGCATGCAATAGCTTCTGTTTATTACAGCAAACTTTCCTAGATACCAAAATGTTAGGACAGCTTAGAAAAGGCTGAATGGGAATGATCACTGGGACATTCTCACTCCTGTATTGTCCCTGGGAATTGTCTGAGAGCATCCTTGGTTGGGAGCAGTTAACAGTACATCAGGGACTGCTCTAGCAGTTCAGTGAGATGATGCTGGATATATTAGCATGGAGTCAACCTTGATGCATCACAGCTTCAAAGAGAGACCCTTAACCACATGGGTACTTTTGTTTATCCTTATGTTAAATTTATGCTGAATCAACTCACAATCATCCAGTACAAGGTCACTCTCTACAAGCCAGTATTCTCAAAGATTACATTGCTTACTAAAATCACTGACAAACATCACCTAACAGTGATTCAATGATGCTTGAAATGCCCAATGGGTTTAAGGTGTTTTAATGCTAATTTGGACATTTTCTGTTCATCAGGCCAGCACTTTTGGAACCTAGATGTATTGTAACCTTTGTGCATTTAAAGCCTTTTTCTTCTGTCTCATTTCACAGTGTCTGTGAAAAATAAACTCTGAAGCAGTCTCAGAAGACTGCTCTTCTGGGTATGCCGCCAGTGATAGATGGCCCTCTAAGTAGGCTGTATTAAATATCTTCATGTCAGTCTAACTTTCACATTTATAAAAATCTTTTGATGAGGCTTGGGAATCACCAGGGAAATCTTAATTGACAAAGGCATGTGGAGCAAAAATGTGATAAATAGCTTATAAGAGATTTTCACTGTTCAATTTAGATACCAGGCATACTGAACATTCAAAAGATAAGAAGATAGTTTATAGTAAAAACTATGCAGGATGCTTTCATCACTCTAATACGCTTTTATGTGCCATGGCTGATGCCTGAATTGGGGTGATGGGCATTTTCTAGCAGAAGAATATGGGTGGATTATTTATTTATTTATTTATTTATTTATTTTCCGATGGAAGCTTCTGAAAGATGTGAAATGGAGAAACGGACAGAGAGATGAGTACAGGAAAGTTTCCAGTTTTCAATGGCTTACTGTTCTATCTCCTACATACAAATATTTGCAGTTTTTGCTAAATAGCCCAGCCGCAGTCCTTCTTGCACTGCTTTTATGATCTATCATTTCCTACATGGATCATTCTGCCTTTAAAGCTACAGTGTTTGAACTCTATGCCAGGATATTTCCTGCTTCAAGGAGGACTTGTGTTAATTGAAGTCTTATACATAAAAAGTGACATTCATCCAGCCCTGCACTATTACATACAGCTTACATGTGCAGAAGTACATTTTCACCAAAACTGAGAATATTGGCACTTTAGTTAAGAACAATAAGGTTTTTGTGCAGCTCTAAAAATTGTAACCCATAGACACAATTATAAATACAGTGATATTTTATTAGAGATAAGGTTAGATGAGCTTCTGAGGTGAAAGTGATGCAGACTGTAAAGCATCAGAATACACCAGTCTTGGAGATTGTAAAGCATCTTTTTGCTTATGTCAGCTAAACACATTTTTTTTTGCCAAAGTGATATTTAGGTTAAATAGGAGGGTAAGTAGCTTCCATTAAGAGGAATGGCAATCCATATTTTTTATCAACAACTCTTTCAAAGAATATAATGATTAAACCAGGTCTCAAGTCTGAATCAACTTGAAGTAACAACAGAAAGATTAACTCCACGTTTAGTGAATGCTACGTAATTTATTTAATAAAGTCTCCAAATAATCATGGAAAATTACAGGCCTGACTACAATTGAATGTATCTAAAATAAGACACTTTACATGGCTGATTGAACACAAGCACACAGACAAATGGAATTGGATTTTTTTTAACATGGAAAGTTTAAATTTATGGTTCTTACTGTCATTTATAACAACCACTAACACGTAAAACAACACAAAGGGCAATCCATCTTGCAGACAACATATAAGCTTCTGAGCCAAGATTTGGCAAGAAACTAATTTAAGAGCTAATTTTCATAAATCTAGGTATTATAGCTTAATTTTGGAACTCAAATACTGTCAAAATGTACTACCTCCTCAAGTTCTGATTAGAAACATACAAAAATTACTGATTTGGCAAAGACAAAGGGATTCAGCAAGTTGCAGGCACTTGCAAAATAAGCATTTTATGTTTGCAGCTGCATGTCTCTCTGAAGGACGAGCTTCCAAAAAGAAATGAAAGAAATATTCCAAGAAGCAGCCAGCATAATGCTATGCTAAATAAAATCAGTAGCATATGCTCATGGGAAAGGGTTTTCTTTTCCTCATCAGTTATCACCATTAGAGTAAAAATTTCTTCAGTTGAAATAAGTAGTATCACCAGATGTAAGTCACAATACATATATTTCTATATCTTACTCCATTTTCCATTAAATCAATTTGTAATCAAGGATTAAAGCCTCAGTAAAAAACACGAAACAAAACAGTGTATATGTCCACATTAACACAACGGGCTTGCAATGTCTCACACTTCATTTCTCTACTTTCATTAATTGATCATATTTTACCCTCACCATCCTAACTTGCATGCTAAAGTCTTCAGAATGCCATAAATATTAAAATACTTGTAAAACACTGCATATGCCTCAAGGTTTTATATAACTTAAGTGTTGTATTTGAATGGCATCATTAATCATTAGTTAATGGCCACCGAGGGAATGGTAACAGGTTACAAAACAGATTTCCAACACAAAGAGACGCAGACAAAGTCTGGAAGATTTTAATATTATCAGCCATAATGACCTCAGAGGAATTAGGACCAGAAACAGCCAACAATCTATACACACAAGTGACAGTATCTGCAGAGGATTTCAGAAATATACCTGTGGTGTCCCATGCATCATCTTTTTGTTCCTAAGAGGGAGAGAAACAGCGTGCAAGATGTTTCAGACAGAAAGACAATAATGAATGAAAATTCACATTAAAATCAAGTAATAATACTATACTTTTTTTTTAACGATCAGGTAGGAAAAGGTTCCTAAATGATTTGGTGACACTTCTTTGTGCCAAAAAGAAGCCTAATACCCAAATCAGTTTCCTTCAGGCACTTAAATGGTAGGACTTACATATAGGATTAATTCTTTGAATCTGAAATAAAACATGAGCTAAGCTCTCTGAGGTGATGACTTTGATGAGGACATCTACTGTAGAAGATCTGTCCATACTAGCAATTGCAAATGGTGTGTAATGGTGACGGAATTCTGCAGGAGGAAAACTCACGTGCATTTTGTACTGATCCAAAATAAAAACCCTGACACTGCTAGGTTTGAAGGTGTAGCTGCAAGGAAAAAAAAAAAATCATGCTAATTACTTTTAAAAGAAATTTCCTTTGTGCGTTTCATCACATGCACAATACCAATACTTACACCTTTATATAGAATTCACATCTTTATACAGAATTCAGTTGGTTAGGGCTGAGTCTGCAAAAATACATCTGTATACACTCTTGACCTTTAGAACAGGATTTTCTACTCTGGGGAATACAGCTGCAGGACACAGAAGCCATTTAGTTTCCCTTCTCATTAATGGATGCACAGAATCAAGTCGGTTTTTTAAAAAGCATTTCTTTTTTAAACACGTTCCTGCAGAGACTTCAGAAGTACTCTATCATATTCTGCACTACTCTTTTAAGAAATAACGTATTTACTTTTTCCTCCACTGATGTCTGTGTCTGTAGCTGCACCACAAACAAAATCATGCAAAACGAGTGATCAGTCACATCCGCATGGAAATTAAATCAAACAGAAAATATCTATTATTACATTGGGCAGTTCTACTATCTAGCTAGGCAAACATGGGAACACTTTCCAAGGTATCCACGTGGCTTCACTGATGCCAACCAATGTCAGCAGAGGATGTAATAGCAGAGGATGGTTACAGAGAAGACTGATTGTCTTTTTTTTTTTTTTTTTTTCCACCAAAAGCTGTAATGGAAGGAAAATGAGTAAAAGAACTTCTGTGAAAAACAAACTAAACAAAATCTCATCCAAGTCCTCTTGCAACAATTTCTCCTATCTTTCTTCTCTGCTATAGCATGAAGCAGTCAATATTTGCAGCAGAAAATAGCCAGTTTTTAAAAAAATACCGTCTTGTCCGATAATCTGTATTTCCCCTCAGTAAACACTTCTAAACAATTTTAGTTAAGAGCTTTAAAAAAACCCAAACCCTGAAGAGTATTGCCAGCAAGGAATGTAAAGAAAAATAATTACTTTAGTTAGCTGCAGTAGTATTGACTTTAAAAATTCAAAGCAAGCCAGCTGAAAAGAAATGTAAACTCCTCATTTGGAAAGAAAATGGTCTAATTTATCCCTAGATTTGCTGTCTATCCCCAGAAACTGATTTGATGCAGGCAGCCAGAATGGGACCTAGATTTAGCTAAGCAGTAAGTCTGGCTCATAACAATTTCAAAGTATCCTGAAATAGCTAATAGCTGGAGGCCAGACAGGTCTAAGTGTTAAATGCCAAAGGCTATATTCAGCATCTACACTCATTGTAACACATTTCTGTGATTTGGCTACACCACAAAAATCTGCTGAACCTCTTCTAACTTTCTACCTTAAATGAGAACTTAAGTTTCAGTTTATTTACCAAGTAGTATCGTGGTTTTGAGTCATGGTTTCAAAACCTCATCACACTACAGTTTGGTTTGCATTCTCTTATCCACTTTTTTTGATGCCTATTGCTTCTAGCATGATGCTGGTTTTTCTACAAATACTTAAAAAAGAAAAAATGAAAATAGCATTGATCAGCTGATGTTGTCAGATTGAGCATCTTTACTTCACACTTCAGTTATACGTATTGCTCCTAACAGATTTGCGTAAGTGATCAAAGGATACCCTTTTAAAAAGTAAATCCATAACATAATTGTATAAATAATATATATTATTATGCAGGTCTGACACTGCAGAAAAATTGACAAGCTAATAATCTTCCAATTTACGCAGCATATTGCAACATGCATAAAGAAAGGCTGTCCACATAATATAATCTTAGCTAGCATCTTACCAAAAAAATGACACCTGAATTACCATCATCCTGCCTACTGGGAAGCTTACAAATTTTCTTTTATTACAGTACATGATGCCATAATTCATAAAGTAGTGACTTTTTTGCCCTGTGAGAAAAATCTCCATAAAATTGTTCAGCCAGTAAAGACGGCTGTGTGCTTAGTTTTCTTGAGTGAGGGTAAATGCCGAGTTTCCTCCATGCTGAGAAAACACATGATTATTTCATATGAATGCACTTTTTCTGAAGTTACATCCTGAATTTGCCGAACATGGATGGTTGTAGTTCAGGGAAGGAAATAAGCTTTTTAGAAAGTGTGTTCAGGGGAAGAAGGGGACAGCTCTCCCCCCTGACATCATGCTCAGAGTGGAGAAGTATTTTTTCCATGTTGACCATGCTAACAATTCAGTTTTGCTAGCACGAGTGCTAGCATGAGATCACTGCGTGGCTGCCTACGAACAAGTGGAGGTTCAGACCTGGTCCTGACCCCCCGGCTTCCCTGGACGTCGGTGAGGTAGGATCCAACTGATGCGTGTTTCCCACTCTCCTCAGAGCAGTCATTGTCCCTGCTCTTTGAGGGAGATTCTGTAAGAGGTGTGAGCCATGGGACGTGGCCATCCACTGAATGCCTTTGAATGACTTGGGTAACATCTCAAGTCAGCAAGCAGGGTATGCAATGTGACTTTTTTCCTCAATGTGCTAAAATCGCTCCCAATGATAAAAGATCAACACGTAAATTCCAAGCATAAAATGACAACAGATTTCCTACACAGAGCAGCTTGTAAGGTAGACCAAGAACGGATTATTTTCTCCCATATCTAACTGTGGATCTACAGTGTTTAAAAAAATATATTTTTTGTAGGACCCCTTCGAATAAGCAAGAGCATATAGTGAAAAAGAGTGAAAACTATTCCTCTGGACAACAAGTACTTTAGGTAAGTAAACAGGATGAAGAAAACATCAAGTGAAGTCCTGTCCTCACTGAAGATAACACCTTTATAAAAACAGTTTATCACATGCTTCATTTTTATATTCAGAAGCTGCAGATTTAAAGAACATGGTAACACCACCGATACAATCTCAATCAATAAAAACTGCCTGAAAATTGTCTGCCAGGCCTACACTGCGAGAGGGATTTCCTGTAGCTTATACTACGTATTTGTCTACGCCAGTAAAAAAATAATACAAAATCTGGACAGAATTCTGCCACAGCACCATAGGAGTATATATTATTGCAAAATATTCAAAGTAGGTAGTGTAGTATCCAGCCCTGTATTTTATTCTGGAGGCATTAACTTCTTATAGTGGTTTTGGTTCAGAGAATAAAATAATAAAGAGTAATTGTTTGTTTGTACTTGTTCACATAATGCTAGTTTTAACTAAACCTGAGCCTCTCAGATCAATTGTATGGATTTTTAAAAAGGTAAGAAGGTGTCATCTGAAAAATTAAGCATATCCATGCATGTACGCAAGTCTGTCATCCCTGCTGTTGAAGTGAGAAGCAATGACATACGCAGTAGCTTTCACTTGATCTTTTTGTGTAGGGCAAAGGTAGCGTGAAAGAGCCTGTTCAGTAGAGTTTAATCCTGCCAGTGAGAACAAAGGCCATTACAGGAGTTAGACCAGATTTGGAAGGTACAGGATTCACTGCTGATTGAGTCCCATGGGGACTCATGCTGTCCTATGGAAACACAAGATTCTATATTTATTCAAATTGCAGGTGGTAAGGCACTTGCTTCTGAACTTCCCTCTTGCTACTTGCCCTACTATGAATTATTGCTGTGGTGATCACTGTTTCTGAGTATGGCCTTATCAAACTCAGCACTCATTTTACGGTTGCATTTCCAAACCTGTATATGGATATACATACATATATATATATATATATATATATACACACTGTAACATCCACAATCTTCATTTTCATATATCAGCAATGCCACTTATTTCTAAATGCACAGCAGCTGAAACTGAATGATGAATTCCAGCTACATGTAACTCATTTTGGCTGCTAAGCCACTTAATTCCAAATTTATGTAAATATTCTTCCAACAGTTTTATGAAACTATTAAAAACAACAGTAACAAATATAAAAGCAAGCACCTGGGTAAAAACCATGTAGTTTGTGTTATTGTGTCTTTAGTCAATGAGATAGTATAAAAAATATCTACTCCTTCAAAACCAGAAAAAATATTCTGTGACTATTCTGCTATTTAGGAGTATGAGGTAACCCAAAATCTGTTTGTCATTTATAATGGAACTCACAAGGAAACTAAGTACTAAAAAATATTATATTATTTTTAAAGCATACTATTAAGTGAAAGAACTACAGTCTGACCTCTTTAATTACATTTTTCCCTTAACTCAGACAACGTGGTGCTGCAGGGCAGGCAGTAACAATACAACTTGAAAATTGGGTAAAAAGTTGTCATATAAAAGCCTCCAAGTATATTTTTAACAAGATGGTCTTGATGCTTCAGTACATGCCAGAAGGACTCTAGGCTGTCCCCTTCTAAGAAGTGAGTACATGTGCGCTCTGCTAAGAATAAATTACTCTGGAAACAGACTTTATTTTTCAATTTAAGAACTGTTTACCATAAACTAAACCACAGAATTACAACAATAATGACAAATGAAATGTGAACTTTTTCTCTATGCCTACAGCATGTAGTAATGGTCCTTTCCTGTTGAGTGAGAGTTGTAAGTGCATTGTGAGGAAGAACTCTGGGGAAATGCTACAAAGTCATTCACAGGACAACTTTGTGGAATTAAGTGCTTTTCTTTTAGGTATAAAGAATTTTCTTACCACTGAGGTAAGTAAAGCACTGAGCTGTTTACAGAGGTAGCCAAATTTTCATTAACAGTAAGAGATGCACAAAGGAGACTGATAGAAGAACAGTGCAGAGGATGATGCCACTGGAATTCTGGGTTTAGCTTAGATGACCTGAGGTATCTTTCCCATCTGTATCATCATTGCTTCTTTAACACAGAGACATATGCGATGAGCTATAATAAACATTTTTGATGACTGTCAAATCAATTTTTTAAAAATTATAATAGGTAATATGTACAGTAATTATATTTCCTATCTTCTTACAAAGCTAAAAAGTAAGTATTAGAACTAACCACATGTGGTGGGGCAAGAGGGAAGGAACACAAGCACATCATGTAATATGCCCCAACAATAACATCTGGGGCTGTGGGAAGGCCTCGTGACATGTAAAAGCTGCAGGTTAGTTAATTTGTAATTCCCAGAAATTTTGTATTGTCTCTTACATGCTCTATTTTTTTTGACACTTGTTTACAAAAATCATAAAGATTTTCCCCAAAGAATAGGAATTCAATAAATTTTATATTAAAGCACTAAATGACTAACTGAAGTTGTGACTGTCAAAATTATATTCATTATGGAAATCTCTAAAAAAGAAGATGCATTACAAATATTACATTTACTTCAGGATACAAGGAGTTGACACCTACTAAATGCAAGTAGGAATTGAGACTCTTTGTTACGAAGCTGTAATCATCTCAGGTTCCTGTAGGTCCCCAGGTATTAGACGTGGACATGCTTATCACACTACTTCTTTGAGAAGGCAGCATTCAAAACAGGAGAAAAAGAACAATTTTAGGGCAATTTTACCATCGATGTATTTGACGCCAATACTGATGTATTGAAGACCAAGAGTTGGTACAAATGTAATGGAATTTCTCACATAGGTGCCATTACTGTCTACAATTCCCTAACTATATTGTGTTTCACATAGGTATATAGTACTATTATCTACAAAAACTGATGCTGGGGAAAATGAAGTTAAATGCACAGCTAAGTCATTTGCTGAATTTTATTCTAAGTGCTTGGTATAATACATGAATTCCTAAAATAATCTGGACCTGACAGATTTCTCACAGCAAATTTTTGTGAGCCCATGGACAGCTTAAATTAAAACACTTAATAAACAAGAAACTTTGGTATTGTGAAACAGGTCGGAGTAGCCTCTAGGGATACCATGCAGAACAGCTGCTACTGTTTCTCTTTTGCTGGTGACTACTGTATTCATATAATTAACTGCACCAAATGAGAGCAGAAATCATGTATTTGTACTTTACAATTATTTTTGCATGGTACATTGTGTAAAGATTTGTCTACATCTATCAGCCAAAGAGGAGGCTGATACACTGGAAACACTCTGTTAAAATGTGTAATACATTTACATAAAAACGTTGAACCTTTCACATTGCAAACCTCTTCAGACTCAATTTGTTGTAGCAGATCTCTAGTAGCAACACTACAAATATATACCTAAAATACTTGCCATTTCTCAGGTTCTTTCTCTGCTTTGGAAACATCAACAATCTGCTGAAGTAAAAAAAATGCAGATTCAAGCTGACAATTTTTAAGTAGAGTTGCTGAATAGATATTTAACCTACTAGCATTATCATCTGATCATACTGCCATTATAATCATGATCAAGATGCTTACATTCCAGAAATACAATTATACTGTTGGCAAGAAAGTTACATTACCATGTTTAGCAATAATGTAAACTACGGTAAATCTACCCTTGAGTGACAAGATGATTTGGGGAAAGATTTATATTCTCCTTGCAAAACTCTCCAAGGAAATTTCATGTCTGTGGGGATCAACAGGTTTGCTCTATGTAAAATCTTAGGAAAATATATTTATAATAAATATGAAACCAGGTCTCAATAATACTAAACAGACATTAAAGGTCTTTTGCCTTTTTTAAGAAGATTTTTTATGTATGATTGAAGTTTATACAACACTCCAGAAAAGCCATCATGTGTTAGATTTAAAAATAAAATCAGAAGCATATTCTGTCATATAGGTATACATGAAAAAATGGGAACGTTAATGTCTTAGAAAGTGTATGTCCAGCTCTGTACTGTTACTCATTTAACAAAGCAGAAAATAAGATACTGTACTGTAAACAAAAAGCTACAGTAAAAGGACATTTTGAAATTTACACAAGTTTGAGTTCATAAACATTTTGGTTGCTCCATAACAGTTTTCATATAAAATGAATAAAAAACCCTTGGACAGCTTTCATCACTCTTGACTACTTTTCACTTAAATGCACACAGACATACTTTATATAGCAATATACTGATGTACTGTAACATGGATATTAAACTATGATTACTGCTTTTTGACTGAGATGTGTATTATCCAATCAATATTATCTGTAATTGAAATACTCATACATTATGTATTTCCATCATGTCGTTAAGTATAAAAACATGAAAATATAACTTTACATTATTTCAGTTATATACATCAGTTCAGGCTTGACAAAGATTTTTTTTTTTTACACTACGATTTTTAGAGGAATAAGCCCAGAGGTACAATAAATAGCTTTCCACTGTATACAGTAATGCAATTCTACTTTTTCAAAAAGTTTAGATTACCATATGAATATTATTTTAGTTTGGTCATTCTAGCATTGAACATTAAAAATCAGAATGCATCCCCCAACATTCCTGTTGAGAAGTAATGCGCAGAACAACTATGGATCACAGAAGTGTCAAGAAATGATTTCGTTTCATTAGGGGGAAGTTACTGGCAAGTTTGACATTGAAGACACTGTATATACCTCTTCTGCTAGCCGCACTGAGAGTATACACTGTGTTTACATACTTGCAGAAACAGGCTCAGAGGTTGTACCACAAAAAGGGGTTTCAAGTTTCTGATAAATGCTCTGTCTTCTCCAACATTCAGTAAACATTTTACTTAAGTCTAAGAAATGGATTCCAGCTAAAACTGTAAGTCATATTTCAAATTTTATTTAGGTCCAAAATAAAACAGAGATTTACTGATACTGCATGAGGCAATGTATCCACAATGCAGAAGAATGTAAGCTTTTCAACTCAATGTACAGAATTTTATCTACAGGGAAAGCTAGAGAAACATGATGTTGCTTTGATTTGCATTAGCATTTAAATTAATGTTATTGCACCCCTCCTAGGATTCCTTTCTGCTTTGTAAGTAGAGTTATCATTTTTAGAAACACATAATTAAAATGTATGGTAACGTCAGATAGCAAAGAATATTCATAATGATTAAGATTCAGGAAAGTTTTTGTATTTTCATCAGTACAGACTTGCATCTAATTTGAGTTATTATCAATCTTCATTCAAAAAGACATTGCCAAGGTTTCGTTTTTTTTCATAACGAAGAATTTACTAGCTACTGCTTAGAATTATCTTTTAACAGTTTGAAAGGAACAATTTGAAAACTGCATTTGTTTCACAGTTTAAAAAAGAAATATTTAACACTATTTTGCTGCTTGCCATTAACAATTTTTTACCAATAGTCTTCTCTCTCTGTACATATATTTATGAATGCAATTGTACAAAAGTAGAGATAGATATGAACCAAATCTTTGGATCATTAAGTCCCTGCACGTCAGAGTTAAGAGGAGCTCTACATCAGCACCTATCTGACTCCTCCAACCCAGAACAAACTGCATCTTCAGAGTTCAAAATGCATATCTGAGCATGACAGCTTGGGCTTGTCTGTAGAAAAAACTGCTGAGCAGATTCAAGTGAGCTGGGGGTGGCGACACTGCCAAAAATTAAAACACTGAGCCAACCTTGACAGTGTCCTTTTAGATTTCAGACTCTTTATAACCCAACTATAGCTAGTAAAATTAATGGAACACTTGCAAATAAAACCATAGAAAAGAGTTTATTTCAAATGTCAAGCATTGCCAAGTAATTTTATAGTAACACCAAATGTTAAAGAATAGGATATACAGCAAAGTTTTAATAACAATATTAAATTACAAGATTTGAACCTTTTAATTATTATTTCTTCTCTTCTCAACATTACATATTTGGCTTTGAAAAATACGGAACTGATGCCTTAAGCCTTATTTTCATATTCCACTTCCCCGCAGTCTTTTTTTTTCTTTTTTTTTTTGTCATATTCAACCATTATGGAAGCAAATTTATTTAAAAGCCAGTTTTTATTTGTGAAAATACCTAAAAATATTTTTTTTTCATTTTAAATGTTCGTGTTTTTTTTTTTCTTATAAAACATGTCACATCTTGATGCAATTGATGTCAAGTGTGCTTAAGTCAATATGAACCAAGGGACTAACAACGGTGGCTGCAGAAACAGGTGTGTTGCCTGTACAACGACTTCAGTTAGATTACAGTACTTCCATGTTAGCTGTGCATGTCAGTCAAGCTTCATCTTGAACTTGTGTAGAAAATGGTGTTGTGTTTGAACTAAGCATTCATTACAATCCAAGATGAACTCCACAAATACAAGAATTCTTGGCTGAAAGAAAAGTCTTCAAGATACTGGATGCCTCTCACCACTTTTTGACAATAAACGCACGAGAAAACCATTGTGTAAGGCACTCAAAAGGTTCTTATCAATCACGAGAGATCAGTCACACTGACATTCATTCCCATGCCAGGACTCACGTAAGGTACTGCATGCACTGCTTTTGGAAATTCTGGAGTCATAACACGTCCATTTTCTCCAGTACTTCCTGTAATTGACAGCCTTGCCTTGCTCCTCATGGCATCATTCAAGGTCATCTTAAGAAAGAGAAAGAAAAATAAAATGATACATTACAGAAATTCAACATCTGAGACAGAGGGCCTGATTCTCTTCTTGCTTACATCGGGCTGACTCCAGTGTAACTCCATTGACTTCAATGAGGTTACTTTTAACTTACTCTAGAGTAAGTGAGAGGAGAATCAGATCTTTTTGCAGTTCCTTTAGACAGCCTTTAGCAAATGAAAACGGACATTTAAAGCAAAAGCTGGGCTACAATTAGTCAAGCACATCAATGCCAGGACGACCCACATTCACTGAAGGACTTGCAGTCAGTAACTGGTCATTCAGTTAGTTACTGACTGGGAACATGAAAGAACAGCAATACATACAACATGATCCCTTGGCCAACTTCCTCATTCAAGAGCGTAAGGACACAACAA